>QUSF01000122.1:36561-52397 GCA_003676055.1 Chloebia gouldiae
GATCAACAATCTGGAGATCAATGACAGATCAACAATCTGGAGATCAATAATTTGCATCCTGCTGAGCAGAACCTTGATACAAACACAGCATCACACCCCACACAACTGGTGTTTTCAAAAGGCAACACTTGGATTAATTTAGTTTGTGAAGCTTGTTAAATAAATGTATCGATGTTTACAAGTCTTTCCACTCATTGCTGATCATTTCTATAACCAGATAATTAACTTTGCAAATGAGCACCAGGAAAATAATTGGTATGTGTGGCCACAGTGAGGCCCAGGCTCCTGTCCTGCAGAAAACAAGGATTTAGAGCAGAGGAAAAGGTACTCCTGAAAGGATTTGATGGAAAGCACCGAAAAGCTCCCCCCTGAGCAGGACTGGTTGGCTTGGTCACTGCTCCAGAGGCACAAAGTTTGCATGAAGGGAAAGGAAAAGCAGGGAAAGGGTTCAGAGCCTTGTTTTCACCCAGATCCATTCCTGGTGTACTGCCCACAACTCCTGGGATTTCAGCACCTGGCTGCTGCTGTCCTGTGCCACAATCCTGACATTTGCACAATCAGGCTGAAGCTTCTGCTGCTACCCAGAGCACACCTGACCAAATCTAATCCTCTCCTTCCCAGGAATTAACAAGGAACCCTCTCCTCCACCAGGATCTTTCCTGGAAACTCCCTCCCTCTCTAAGATGTCCAAGGATGGGCAAGAACTGCTCAACTGCTACACTGAGGAGCAGCCAAGGAGCATGAGCAGGAACCACCTTCCCACCTCGCACATGGAATTGTTAAGGTTGGAGAAGACTTTCAGATCACCAAGTGCAACCCTCAGCCAGCACCATCACCAAGGTCACCACTGACCAAGCCCCCAGGTGCCACCTCCACAGGTTTTCTGAACACTTACAGGGGTGAGGACTCCACCACTTTCCTGGGCAGTTTTTTCCAATGCTTTACACCCTTCCCATGGAAGAATTTTCCTAAAATCCAATCTGGTGCAACTTGAGGCCGTTCCCTCTGCTCCTGTCCCTGTTCCCTGGAGCACAGCCTGATCCCCCGGCTGTCCCCTCCTGGCAAGAGCTGTGCAGAGCCAGGGGGGTCCCTGAGCCTCCTTTGCTCCAGGCTGAGCCCCCTCAGCTCCCTCAGGATCCTCCAGCCCCTTCCCATCTCCCTCAGGATCCTCCAGCTCCTTCCCATCTCCCTCAGGATCCTCCATCTCCTTTCCATCTCCCTCAGGATCCTCCAGCTCCTTTCCATCTCCCTCAGGATCCTCCAGCCCCTTCCCATCTCCCTCAGGATCCTCCAGCTCCTTCCCATCTCCCTCAGGATCCTCCAGCCCCTTCCCATCTCCCTCAGGATCCTCCAGCTCCTTCCCATCTCCCTCAGGATCCTCCATCTCCTTCCCATCTCCCTCAGGATCCTCCAGCCCCTTCCCATCTCCGTTCCCTTCCCTGGACACGCTCCAGCCCCTCCAGGTCTGTCTTGGAGGATTCTCCAAACCTGAGCAGAACCCCAGGTGTGGCCTCAGCAGTGCCCAGCACAGGGGACAGTCCCTGCCCTGGGGCTGTGGCCATGCCAGGTGCCAGTGGCCTTCTCCACCAGCACCCCATGTTCTTTTCCATCAGGCAGCTCCCCAGCCTGGAACACTGCTTTTGCCCTCATGGTGCTGGAACAGAACATCCTCCATCCCCTCACCTCCAGCTCACTCTGTGCTGGAATTAAGCCAAGACTGAACTATTTGAAAACTCCTGTTCCAAGCACTGCCCTGGAACCGTGCCAAGGCCCACAAGAACCTGAAAGAAAGTCAGGAAGGAAAAGGGGGAAAGGGGAATTTCCTTACTTACTCTGTAGTTACGGTAGGGGTCGGGGTCTGTGTACTGAACCCTGAAATTCTCATACTGCCCACCACGCCAGAAGCGCTCTATTTCATAGTCATAATAGGGATCTGCATAGGGATCAAGCCTACAATGAAAAACAGGGAATGTTAGAGAGGGAAAAGGCACCTTGGCACCACAAAAACTGTGTGTGCTAGGTCAGCTCAGCCACTGTGACCAGAAAACCACGTTCAGTGCAGCAGGGCTGTACAGAGATGTTTATTTTCTACACAGCCCAACCAGCCAGTCTTTTTTAAAGTGAGGCTTATCAGAGAAAAGCACAAACCTTTCTTGATAAACACCAAAAAAAGAGCTACCAAAAATTCAGCCTTCAAATCAATGTGTTGCAAACACAGCAAGTGCTTTTGAGAGCCCCTTCCAGTGCCTGCAAAAGGAGCAGAACATGCTCTGCCTCATTGATTGAGAGCTGGGATTTCTGCCATGCACCCACAGCTCATCCCAAACTCCTTCAGGAGTGGAAGGGATGGAGATCCCCCAGTTCCCTGCCCCTGGAGTGATGGCTGCCACCAGTGCCACCAGTACAGGACAGGTGCTGAGCTTTCCACAGGGAGCAGTGGAGCTTTTGGGACAGGTCAGCAACACCCTGCACCTGGAATTACCCCCTGGGATGAAGGCACCAGTTCTCCAGCTGACACTCCCCAGTGGGAATCAGCTGCTGGCCCAGCCAGGGACTGGTGAGCATGTGGCACACACAAAACTGCAGAACGAGGGATTTTGGGGGAGGAGAAGGATTGAAACCCCACCCTCCTTAAAGCTGCTTCCTCCATGTCCTGATTTCTATTTACATTGCTTGATGGTTTTAATTCCCCAACTCAACAACATCCAACCACCTGGAGTGCAAATATCAGATCCACTGTGAGGATGAGGAGGGTACAGGGAAGAAGAAATTTCCAGGGCCACAGAGGAGTTGGTGGCAGAGCTAACTTTATACAGCTCCCAAATTCCAGATTATCCAAAATGAGGCTCTGATTTATCAAAAAACTAATAAAGGGGCCGCTTTTTGAATTTTCAAAGTGCCAAAGAACCAGGTTAAGATGAAGGTGCTGCCCTGTGAGTGGTACCTGTATTTCTTTCAGTGCTTTTAAATAATTTAGGATTTCTCTTTTGGACTGAAGCAATAAGCCAAGGGAAGGAGAACTAGGATTTGGGATGCAACAAACTCCTGATGCCAACCCCAAACCAGCCTGGACTCAGTGACATCTGGTGTTCAGAGACAGGAAAACATCTCAAGCCATGCCAGAAAGGAAACTCTACTTTTTCACACAGCCTCAAGCCCAAATTTCCCCTTTCTGTAATATTGGTGGAGTTTTTTTTATTTCAAAAAGGATCACTGCTGTGTGTTTGGGTAATTCAGTGCTTGTATCACTAGAAAACAACTGGTACCACCCCAAAAATAGTCCAATATAGCCACTGAGTCAACTGCTGAGGGGACAGTGGTCAGTCTGTGGCCTCGGAAGTCGGAGGAAGTGCAATGGAAAAAAAGGCAAAGGAAAATTTTCTTACAGTTGTAACAGTACTGGAATCAAAGACCTGCTTACCCATAGTTAATGTTTTCTTTGATGTCCACCTCCCTATAGTTATTCAAAAAAGAAAAAGGGATTCATGAACTACTGAGACAACTCCACATGTCACAAGACAGTGCTGAAAGCATTTTCCACATCCCAGATGCACTTCCAGTGCTCAGTTGGCTGCAAGGTGTCCAACTGGGCAACAACTTGTGTGTGGGGAGGAGAAAAATCTGCATTTTCTAGAGCTTACAGCAGCAGATTCATAACTTTTCCCTTCACACACAATGTAGATATTTTTATTCTACAGCCTGCTCACACAACCTTCAATTTTCAGGAATTCCAGTTGTTGGATGAGTTTTGTTTAACACTGGTTATGTGCAATAATTTTTTTTCTGGATTATAGGAAAACCAGGCCTGCTCTTAACAGTTCCTATGTCAGAGAGTCCCAAAATGCTGCTGGTGCACTTTATAGGGCAGTCATAAAATGAAGATAATGGATGAACAGGCCCCAGAACACTGGGAGTAAACCTCAGGTGTCTCTGACAGGAACACAAGACAAGATCCAGAGCAAATTAAACTCTGGAAAATATTAATACTTTAGAAATTTCTTTTCCGTCAGAACTGAGGACAGAGGTTTTTTTTGGTTTATTTGTTTTTGGTTTTGTTTGTTTGTTTTTTTGTTTAATTAGGGAAAGGAATTGCACTCCAGAGCAAATCAAAGAATATTGAACAAAAGCTTAATCTACTCCTTTTCAGAGGTTTTCTGCCATTCATCCACTCTAAAATAAACAGAACTAAGCCTTGCAAACCCTCTGGGAGTGAAAATATTTCCATAATCTGTCCATGTAGGAAGAACAGAGGATGCACAAGCAAGGAGAGACAAATCCACCTGTATTCCTGCACAATCCAAGCCTCTTTCCCAAAAATTCTCTTCCCATTCCTTTTCTTGGCTCGAGAACTACCAAACAATTTCCCAGAGCTGGCTTTGAGGTCTCCAACACATTTAATTTTACCTTAAAACCCCAATCACCTGAACACTTAAATTTAAGGTGCTTGTTGTGGCCAGGTACCAGCTTTGTTTCTCCCAGTGCCCAGTTTAACTGGGACCAGTCCAGGTGTTTTTAAAGCAGTTCTGCACCAATGCAAAGAAGCCCCAGCTGGGACCATCAGCTCCTGCACCCTGAACACGCTCCAACTTCGCAGCCTCACCTGGAATGCTTTTCAATTCTCATGCTTGGGATAAGCAAAAAAAAGAGAGGGAAAAAAAAAAAAAAGCTGGAAGAGCACACGGGTGTGAGGGAGGCAATGCAGAGCTGGAGAGAGCCCAGGAGGGAGCAGAATTCCAAGGAGGTTCAAGGAGACTGGGAAGGGAGGTGGGGTTGAACCGGAGCGAGCGGAGGCGGCTCAAGGGTTTCACCTCCCTGTTCCCCCTTTGGAGGGGCCGTCCCCCGGGTCTGCAGGGACAGGGAGCCCCAGGCAGGCTCCCTGCACTGCCCTCCCAGCCTGCTGTGATCCCTGCAGCGCCCCAGGCCGGGCCTTACGCGGGGTCCCGCACGTCTCTGGTGATGCGGTAATTCCAGTCCCGGAAAAACTCGTTCTCCTTGTCGAACTCCCGCTCGTCCTCCCCGATGGTCACTGTGAACCTCTTCTCCTCAAAGTCAGGCTCCTGCTCTTTCCTCATGGTTGCTTTTTTTAGTACCTTTTGAAAGAGAACAAAAATTTTTAATACCTTTTTTTTTAAATCTGTATTTTTAATGCCTTTTTAAAGACCACAGAAACAGCGTGACAAGGTTCCTGGGGCAGGGAGAAATCGGAATATTAAAAATCCTGCCCTCAGGTGATTTCCTGCAGCCAGAGCAGCTTCTTCCATCAGAATGTGCAGGATGCTGGACTTTTCCTGATTAATTCCCTGTTCCACCAGCTCAGAACAGCAGGAAACAGAAGTTTCCACCCTGCAGTGATCACAAAGTGGAGAAACAGGTAATGAAGGGAGGGAAATTGGATCGGCTTAAAGCTTTGCTTTGTGGAGGGCTGGACTTGAGGAACAGAAATTCTCACTATTTCTTAAATATAACCCTCCCCAACCTGGATTTGAGCTCCTCTTGGCTGTCTAACAATTGTGATGTACAAAAAACCATACTTAATAAATTAAAAGGCAAAAGGAATGGGGAAAGTGCAAGACACTCGTGCTCCAAAAGGAGCATTTCCAGTGGATTTTGGAGGCAGCAGTTCCCTGAAGAAGGAATTTACCTCTTTAGCATGTCGGAGTCCCCTCTCCCAGGCACTTTCTGTTGGAGGGTCTGGAGGAGGTGGAGGTAAGATTTCATCAACCACTGGGCCTCCCTGTTGGAAAGGTGAGGAGAGCAGGAGAAGACACTTGAGTTAGTTTTAAACAGCAAAGCTGTGCTTTGTAAAGCTACCTCAGAGTTACTCCAGACGTGCCTCAGCTGGACTAAGCTGGGAAACCATGGAAAATTACTCCCCTCTACTGGCAACCCCAAGAGCTCCATTTAAAAATCACATCTCCAACTGCTGAGGTATTAAGGTCAAATAAAGAGGAGGAAAATCCCAGGCTCATGGAATGGTTTGGGTTGGAAGGGACCTTGAAGCTCATCTGGTTCCGGTGGAAGGGACACTTTCCACCAGACCAGGCTCTCCAAAACCCCACTTGGAACACTTGCAGGGATGGGGAGAAGCCATAAATGGTCAGAAGAGGTTCCATACCCAGGGGTTGGCTGGCATCAGCGGGTGAGGCCCGATGGGAGGGGCACCGTTGGGGGAGAAGGGCTCAGGTTTGGAGATCAAGGAGTAATTTCCCTTGTCATTCACTCCAGGGTGGATAAAGCGACAGTTCATGCCCCAGGTGCAGTGTCCTGTGGGAACACACAGCTGTTAGATCCCTGCTTCCAGCAGCACTCCAGCCCCACAGCCACCAAAACCCCCACCAGGCATTTAAAACCCTTTAAGGAGGAACGCTGTTGGAGGGGTTTGACTTTTCTCCTCTCCAGCTCGGGTGGGATTTACCTGTTTCCACACACGTGGGGAGAGATTTGGCACTCTCCACCTGCCAGAGGGGACAAACAGATCCAGACACACATGGATCAATGTGCAAGAACTTTATTCCAGTGGGGAGAAGGGAGGGAGGGAGAGCTGGACACACACTGTTAATTAAATGTAGGAATAAGCCTATGAAATCCTCGTTTGTTAAAGACAAACATTTCCAATTAGGAGCTTTGCCTTTCACAGGAAACCTGAAGGCAAAGCAAGCACCACAGTGCATCCCAAACAAACAGAGGTGAGGCAGGGAGAAGAATCATGGCATGCTTTGGGCTGGAAGGGCCTTAAAGCTCATCCAGTTCCAATTCCAACACCTTCCACCACCCCAGGCTGCTCCAAGTCTTCTCCAACCTGGCCTTGGACCCTTCCAGGGATGGGGCAGCCACAACTTCTGTGTTTTATTCCAAAAACCCCTGCAAGTCTCCCTTTATTTACCTCCTCCAGGCCCACCACGCTGAGGGCAAAGCCCTTTTTGTGTAGTGGCTCCATGAAAATTCAGCTTTGGCCACCAACAAACAGCAAGGTGACGCTGAGGACGCCTGGGGCAGAATTTATCATGTAACAGCAGCTTAATGGAGAACAAAAACCCCCAAACAGGACCAAGTGCAGCAGCTTTGGCTCCTCTCACACCCCAGAGCGTGGTTACCTTTCATGAAGAAGCGGCAGGTGGGCCGTGGCCTCACCTTCCTGTCGTTGGGGTCTTTAACTTCCCCTTCTTCCAAGTCATCATCCTGGAACAGACACACAAAGCTGACATTTCACGTGGGGTGTGCCCTGCAGGGCCTGGCATCCCCCAGGCTGCTCAAACATCAGGCACTGAGAGCCACCCCGGGGCAAAACCACGGGAGAAAAGCAAGGTCAGGTTACAGGAGTGCCCCAGAGCACCTGCACAAGGTGAAGGCAGAAGATTCCAGGTGTAAAAGCACCTTCCACTGTCCCAGGCTGCTCCAAACCCCACCCAGCCTGGCCTTGGGCACTGCCAGGGATCCAGGGGCAGCCAGAGCTGCTCTGGGCACCTGTGCCAGGGCCTGCCCACCCTCACAGGAAGGAGTTTCTTCCCAATATCCAACCAAACCCTGCCAGTTCCACCTTGTTCTATCACTCCATACCTTTGTCCAAAGTCCCTCTCCAGGGACAATCTCACAAATGAACTTTTCAGGATAAATCCAAGAGATTTCTTCCAGTCATCTCCACCTTCCCTTCTGCTCCTCAGCTCCACTGTGGAGTTGGGAACCAGCTCAGACAAAACTCTGCCTCATCCCCAGGGACTGCAACCCCAGGAATAAATTCTGGAGGTTGCTCCAAGATTAAGAAATAACAGCCATGAAACACCTCCAGAAGAGGAAAAGTTCTTGGAACTTTCAAGTACCAGCATTTTGTCCTTTCTCCAAGGAAAAAAAAAAAAAAACAAAACAAAACAAACCCTTCCCCAGCTTTGTTAGGCTGCACTTGGAAAGCCAAAAGGAGCTGAAAGGAGCTGGGGATGCAGGAGGCAAAGGTACAATGACCAGAGAGGTGTCACAGGGCAGGAAATCAGGATTTTACCCTAAAGGACATCCTGGTTTTCCCTCTGTGCCTCCATTTCCCTGTTTCCAGCACGTGAAACACGGTGAAGAGGGAGCATCTAGAGGGGCCTTCCCTCTGCCTGGCAACAGCTGTTGGGTGGGAAACTGAGGAAAAGTCTCTCCTTTGATCCACTGAGCAGCTGGGAAGAAGGAAAAAGCCATCCCTCGGCTGCAGACAAACACAGGAGCACAGAGAGGAGGGTGAAGAGCCTCTCCTGCTGCATTCCTGAGCAGCCAGGGACACACAGCTCTCCTCAACAGCAATGGATTTAAAAGCCTGCACTTATATTCCAATTAAAATTTGCATTAATGTTCCCCTCCCTCCACGCCAGGAGGCTGAAAGCAGAAGAAAATGCAGAGCCTGAAGTTTTCCCCAAAGCTGGGGCTGGCTTTCAGTGCTGCATGAATGGGAGAACCAGCTCCACTCTGCTGCTTTCAAAAGAGCTGTGTGAAGTCTGCAACAAAAGGGGAAGTATTTATTTCTGGGAGGTCTCCTTGGAATCAGGCAGCTGAGAATGCCGTTATGAGTTAATGTATGAAAACCAGGGTACAGATTCATCTCCTGCTTTGTGAGGAGAGCTCCCAAGAATGCCTCAGGCTCCAAAGGAGAGCATTCATATTTTAATCAAGGAGCAGTCATGGAGTGAGGACTCCAGGAATTTTATTTCTGCCCATAATGTACAGGAATTCCTTCTAACTGATTCAGGAATGCAAAAAACCTTTGGAAAACACGTGTTGAACAAAATCACCTGCCAGGATAGGCATGAGGGAGAAAATCGATGTCATTTTTGAAAGCAATTAAACTTGTCAATGAATTATGAAGAGTAAAAACCAGACAAAATATGATTCTTTAGAGAAAAGGGATGAGCACAGCAAGGCTCCAGGAGCTTCCCTGGGTCCTGTGGCCAGGTCAGACCCACAGGAATGGGGCCTGGAAGGACAGAGTAGCTCCCCTGCTCAGCTGAGGAGCCCCAGCAGTGACCCCACCCCACTGCAGTGCTTCCCTGGGGACACTCCCACGCCCAGCCCAGCCGTGCAGCTGGAATTCTGGAATGGGGAGCCAGCCCAGGTGCTCTGCACCAGCAATTTCTCTTCACACTCCCACCACTGGGATGCAATTCCAGACCAGGAGCCCGCGGGAGGGGTTTTACTGGAATTACTCTGCCCTGTTTTCTTCATGGAAAAGGAGGAAATTGCTGTTGAGCTGCACAAAACAGCTGCTGCTCTGCAGAGCTCCCTGCTGAACACAACCATGGCTAAAGGTGAGATTTTCCCTAATCCCCACTTGCTAAACCCCACTTTTTTTTTTTTTTTTAATATCATGGTTGGTTCAGGGCTGTGAAACACTGCACATCCCTGATCCCATCCCCAAACCATGCCTTGGGTATTTTTCCAGAAATCCCAACACCTTCCATTCCCTTATGCATCCAGATGCTGCTGGAGCCCCAGGAACAGCTCAGGATCAGGGTTTGAGCAACAAAACCACCCCCCAGCAGCAGCCCCTCAATCTGAGCAGCTCCTGGACACCCAATCCATGGGATTTGCTGTCAGCATCATTCCCAAGTCCCCCTGGAGCTGAGGCAGGGCAGTTTCCTACAGCACTGGAGTCTCCCCACACTGAAGGGAACAAAGCTCATTTTGATGGCTCTGGCACCAGGTTTTGGTTCAGCACAGAGCAATCCCTGAGATCAGGGCTTGCTCCATGCCCTGGCCTTACCTCCAGGGAAAAGGGCTCCCTGCACACCAGGGATGTGGATATTCCCACCAGGAGGAGGAAGGAATTGCAGTGGGAGAAGCAACCAGCTCTGAACCACCCCAGGGCTCTGCCCACCTCCTACTTACATCAATTTCTCCATCATCAATTTCCCCATCATCCTCTTCTTTCTTCTTCTCCTTGAGGGGATCCTGCCCATCCTTCTCATCGTCGCTTTTGCTGCTGGATTTCTTCTCATCTTCAGGGGCATCATCTCCTTTCTCCTCTTCCTCGTCATCCTCCCCAGCAGCTTTCTCGCCGTCCTCCTCTGCAGCAGCAGCACTGGGTTCCTCGGGAACCTCCTCATCATAGTCCAGCTCGTGCTCATCCAGCTCCCTGGTGACAGAGGACACTTCCAGGTCGTTTGTCCTGTCTTCCTCCTCCCCCTTGCGGGGCCGGGGGCTCTTCAGCTCCACGCTCTGCTCGTTGGTGTCGGATTCCTGTGACCTGGCCTCGCTCAGCCGATCCTCGTCGTCCGAGTGGTTCTCCTCCTCCCCACGGCTCAGGGCCCTGCCTGCCTCCTCCTCCTCGCCCAGGAGGCTCCCCTGGCCACCCTCCCCATCCAGTTCCCGCTCTGAGCCGCTCTCCTTCAGGACCTCCTCATCAGAAAGCTGCTGGTCCTCTTCCTCAGGAGAGCAGGGGTTTCGCTCCGGGCTGTCGGAAACGTCCATCAGTCCCCGAGAGTCTGCAGGGCAGAGAACAGCTCTGGTTAGGGGCAGCAAACTGGGCAAGCAGGGAAACCTCACCCTGAGGGAGCTCATTCTCCTGTGCTTTGCTTCCTAAGGAAAGGTTCTTGGAGCTCCTGGAAAGCCAGGCTGGATGGGGCCCTGAGGAACCCAGTCCAGGGAGGGGCATCCCTGCTCGTGGCAGGGGTTTGGAGGGAGAGGAGCTTTAAGGTCCCCTCCAACCCAAACCATTCTGGGATCCCATAAATTCAGGAATATGGTTTCTCACAGATCCTTCAAGGGGGAAATTCAGAGTTTAAACTGCACAAAGAACTGATTCCAATATTTTCCCAGACTGGAGTGTGCTGCCATGACAGAGCTTGAGGTTGGAATTCCATAGAGTCCCAGAATGGTCTGGGCTGGAAGGGATCATAAAGATCCCATCCCACCCCTGCCATGGCAGGGACACCTTCCACCATCCCAGGCCGCTCCAAACCTTGTCCAGCCTGGCCTTGGACACTTCCAGGATCCAGGGCCTGCCCACCCTCACAGGGAACAATTCCTGCCCAGTATCCCACTTATCCCTGCACTCCTTCAGCCTGAGGCCATTCCCTGTGTCCTGTCCCTCCATCCCACAGCCAAAGTCCTTCTCCATCCTTCCTGCAGCTCTTTCAGGTCCTGGAAGGTCACACTGAGGCCACCCCAAAGCTCCTCCTGTGCAGGTGAACACTCCCAGCTGTGGCAGCCTTTCCTCCCAGCAGAGCTGCTCCATCCTCTGCTCCTCCTGGAGCCTCCTCTGGGCTCTCTGCAGCAGCTCCAGCTCCTCCCTGGGCTGGGCCAGGTGGGGTCTCACCTGAGGGGGCAGAACCCTCAGTAAAGAGCCCAAAATTCCTTCAGAGCAGCAGATCTAGTTGCCTGCATGAGACCTTCCTAGAAGATGTCTAAACATGTGCTTGGTGGAAGTTCAAAATCCCATGTCTGTTGAGAATAAAGCAAATAAATAAACAGAAAAGGGCAGAGTGCAAAGCAGGGGAAAAAATGGGCCATACATTAATTTCTTTTACTCCAGAAACAAAAATCCCATAAATTATAGAATTTGAATGACCAGAACTGGCTGAGCTGACCGGGAGACATCCACACAAAAGCTCTAAATACCCTTAAAAAAAGCCATAGAATTACAAATCATCTTCATTTTAATGTGTCCCATATTTCACTACAGCTGCTCTCTGCAAGTTCATTTAGTGCTGCCACAAAACCATGGCATAAGTGAGCAGTTTCACCTGTTATTTTTAAAACCCTTGGAGCAGAAATGCTACACATGTCAGACTCTGGTTGCTCCTTAAAACACACCCAGCAATTCATCACGAAATCAGAGTTTACAATCTTTTATTAAGCTATTATTTCACCTTTTCCTGACACTTTTCCCTGTTTGTCCAACTGGTTTTGCACAAGAAAGAGGATTTCCCATCAAAAAGCCACACAGACACACCAAACACTGCCCCAGGTAAAGCAGATTGAACCTTCCCAGCACCTGAACCCCCAAAATCTTTTGGTAATGAACAGAATTTGCTGCAAACTCCCAAAATCAAAGTCCCACTCCAGGAAATGCTGCTCCTTATACCGTGGGAGGTCTGCAGAGGAGTTAAAACCAGAAAAGAACCTCAAACCACGCCCAGAAGCACCTTAAGCTGTATTTTAGGAGTGCTCTCCCCAAGCCCTCAGAGCCCTGCTGCTATCAGTTAATTGATGAACACGAGATGATCTCAACATCAGCAGGGCCCAGAGCAGCAGAAAATCCACATTTGGAGCTTCCTCCCAGCTCCTCTTCTTCCTCTGCACACTGAAGTTGGTTCTGCCTCAGCAGCAAGGTTCTGATTTTCCCTGACAAGGTCAAACCCTAATGAAAAGCCAGAAGTTGTCTCCTGGTGACAACAGCTCTGAGCAGTGCCCCAGGATGGAGCTGAAGCAAATTATCTCCTCGTTGAGCACATCAAGCCTGATGCTGAGCTCATAAATTCCTGCACAAATTATTATTGGCTCCAAGAGCCAGTTCAGAGAGGGGATTTTAATTGCCCAAGTGCCTGAGAAGTGACTTTACATGAACACAAAGGTCAGCCCAGGGAGGCCACCAGAAATATCAAATCTGCCAGGGGCACGTGGACTCAGGAAATTTGTTTTCTGTTCTCTTGCAAATAAGCAGCACCAAAAAAATAATTAAAAAAAGGTAGTTAAGTGAAGCAAATGGCTTTTTGTGTTTGACATGGAGACCTTTAGAGGGATGGGAGGAAACAAATATCTTGTGATGGTGAGGAATATAAAACATTGAAATACAAAACTCTGACCTGTACAGCAGCTTTTATAAAATCCAGAGCATCCAGCAGTTGTAATAATTTCCTATTAATTTCCATCAGCAGAAATGATAAGAAACACAATAAATGATGATCCAAGTGAGAAGGGCTCACAAAATCAAGCAGGGAGAGTTTTTTGGGGTGTATTTCCTTAGATTCAGGGATTGGGCTGTTGCTCCAAGATTCCCCAAAACCAACAAAGCAGATTTTGGCAGCAATCTTACCCTGCATGGAAATATCCCAAAACAAAGCCCAGATGTCCAAAAGTAAAATGAGCAGCCGGAAAAAATTTGGAATTGGAAATTAAAAGGAAAACTGCCTGATGATGTAACAGGACAGCAAGTTTAATTCCAGTTTTACGTGTGGCCTTAAAATAATCTGCAAATCAATTTATTCCAAATCTTTAGAATTCTACAAGGTTTTGTGTTTTTGTTTTTTATTTTGGGGGGGCGGGGGGGGGGGTTTGAGATGGTTTTTAAACTGCAAATCACAATTTATCCCAAATCTCTGGAATTGTGAGAGGTTTTTCTGGAGAGGTCTTTTTAATCTGAAAATCACAATTTGCCCCAAATCTCTGAAATCTCGAAATGATTCTGAGGATTTTTGAGGTGTTTTTAAGGGGTTGCTTGGGGTATTTGTATATTTGGGGTTTTTAAAATTGCTTTCTGCTGTCCTTTAGGGAAACATAAAGACAAAAATCACAAAAAAAAAAGAGAAAAATTGGCTCCATGGAAGTATTTTAAATCGAGCAGCAGTGACAGAAGTGGCAGAGCAGAAAGTTTCATCTCTCCCTCATCATAAACTTGGCTTTTTTTTTATGCCTTAAAACTAAGCCAGTTCCTTCCTAGTTCAAAACCAGTCATAAAAGCAAAAAATTAACTCTCCTAAGCCCCAGATAAGCTTGTTTGACTTGCAGCTCAGGCAAGAGGCAGGGATGTATTAATGCCTCCCACTAAGCAGCCTTTTATCTTTAAAAATCTTGAAAATTCAGGCAAAGCTGCCTTTGGTCCCAGCTGCACAACTATTTCTGTTCCAAAACCTGCTTCTTTTGCTCAAAGTGTGTCAAATATTCCTTTCCTGAGTGTCTGAGGCAGCCTGGAGCAGCACAGGGCACTGGGAATTCCAGCCAGGCTCCCAAACCTCTCCAGGCTAAATGAGCTGGGCCAGCCTTGCCATGGAGTGAATGAAATAAATAAGAGGAATTTTCAGGCAAAAGAAAAAAGAAAAGGGTCTTTCCCTGGTTTTGGAATGATTTGGGCATGCCTCAGTGAGCTGAAAGCCTCTTCAAAGCAGGTCACAGCTTCTGAGGGAAGAAATTGAGGATGTGGCAGCAGAACTTCCCAGGAATGAGGAGCTTTTAGTCCCACAACACATCAGTGACCTGGAAGTTTCACAGCCCGGGCTCTGGAATAGCTCAAATTAGGGAATAAAGGATGAACTGCTCCTGAATTTATCTGAGTCCCATGGCTTGCACAAGGTGGGACAGAGGTGCTCCTCCTACCTGGCCATCCTCACCGTGCCTGGATGCACCAGGAAGGAGCCAATTTGTTCCTACTAAACCCTCCTTAGAAACATTTAAAATTACACACTTTCCCCCTAAAAAGGGGAGGAGAAATTTGTAGAGATTTCTACAGAAATTTAAATTCACCTTCTTCACTTCCTGTATAAGACATTTTTTATCAAAGCTTAATGACATCCAAGATTTTTTAACTTAAAGCACTGGGATTAAGCAGCCTTGGCACAGCACTAAGGGCAGGGAGAGAAAAGCCCTTTGCTACTTAAGTTGCTTTTAAAACTCTATTTCCACCTCGCCAGGATATATTTAAAATAATATCCTGAACCTCACACCTTTGTCAGTTGATTTTCACAAGGGCAGAAGATTCAGAGTAGGAATTTTAACCCAGCAGCTCCTTTTGCAAAATCAGGCCCAATTGATTCTCTGCTGTTAATTGAGCAGCACCAAAAGGTGCAAAATTTAAAAGGAAGAAATTCCAGGCAGGAACTGAGTTCCTACAAAAACCTGGAGCTGGGCAGAGCCTTCAACTGCAGGCTTAAAACCCTACAAATTTTCATGGATATGAAGAACCAAGTGTGTTCCCCATTTCTGCCCCTGGCAGCCCTGGGAGAGGTCACAGCACACATGGGGAGATAAAGAAAGAGAGGGAGTTTTTCCCTTCAGGCTGAAATCTTTGGGATAAAAGAATAAAATCCACTCCTAAAAGCCAAAGAGCTGCTGTGAATCAGCTCCATGAGATCCAGGGGTGAAAGCAGAGCAGCAAAGCTCTGGAGCAGGAACCCTGAGGGAGCTCAGGAGAGGGAACAGTGCTGACAGGACAGGTGAGGACAGGACACAAAGATTCAGGGAATCTGCAAAAGCAGAGGCAAAGCAGAAACCAAGGGCAGGAAGCAACACAGGGAAGAACATGGAAAAGCAGTGACAGCAGGAAATCAATTCCTCTCAGAACACTGAGAGGATGAACCTGTGTGCAGCCCTGCCCTGACTGCAATTGCAGCTGCTAACAGGGTTAATTAACCCAAATCCTCATTTCTCTGCCAACCTTAGGCAGGTCTGAGGTGCAGGATGCCCAGGGAACTCAGCAGCTCTCAGGGCATTCTTTAATGCCCCAAACTCAGCTGCCCTGTGGGATCAGTTTGGTGCTGAGAGGCATTTCCAGGAGCTGGGGTTGAAGCAGAGCTCAGAGAGCTCCAATGGGGAATGTTCCCCATGGATTTCTGGTGGGGACCTGCAGGGAAAAAGCAGCTGCAGACTGTTTTCCCCGCAGAGCTGATTTTCCTGCAGCTGTCCCCCAGCAAATGCTGGGGGTGAGTTCTCAGGGCCTCAGGAAGAGACAAGCAGCAGGGTCATACCTGGATCCAGCAGGATTTGGGATAATCCCATTCAAAAGTCTGATTTTTGGATCAGCAGTTTGGCAAAAAGCTGTCCTCATAAACTGGGAGCCTTTCCCTAAATCCAAGCAAACCTTAGGAAGAAAGAATTCACACCCTGGAGGTGCAGTCCTTGCTGCAGCTCTGAGGAGACTCACCTGAGAGCTGACC
>QUSF01000122.1:66159-94329 GCA_003676055.1 Chloebia gouldiae
TTACACCATCCCTGCTCCCATCCCTGTGTCCATCCTTACCCCATCCCCGCTCCCATCCCTGCTGGGACCCTCCCCAGAGAAGCTGGGACAGGGACAAGCCCAGGGGTGGCCAGCAGTGGGACAGGGGCAGCAGACACTGGGACAGGGGACACGGATGGGGACCCTTCCCACCCCCACTGCCCCCAGTACCAACCCTTCCTGTAGATGACGGCGTTGGCATCGAGCTCTCCGGGCACGAGGGGCACGAGGGACAGCCAGCAGCTCTCGTCCCCCAGCACCAGCGTCAGGGGCGGGGTCTGTGGGGCAGGGACAGGGGTCAGCACTGGGGTCACACTGGGGGGCTGCCAGGGGGGTCACATGCTCCCCAAAACGGGCTGGGGTCACACCGAGGGGCTGCCAGGGGGGTCACAGCACTCCCTGCTCAGCCCATGCCCAGCTCAGCCTCCCCGCATTCTAATGAATATTAATGGGGGGGGGGGGGGGGAAATTAATCTCCCTGATCCTCCGATGGCTGCTGCAGTAACGATATGAAATCTAATTATCCATCCCAATATTTCCAACCCTCCAAGTCAGCCTGACAGTCGCAGCCAGTTGGGGCCTTATCACTGCCAGGAGCAGAGTGCTGGCAGCGTGATAAAGCCCCCAGCACACGAGTGTGACACTGGCACGTGGGTGTGACACACTGGCACACGGGTGTGACACATGAGTGACACACTGGCACACAGGTGTGACACTGGCACGTGGGTGTGACACACTGGCACACAGATGTGGCACACAGTGTGACACACTGACACATGGGTGTGACACACAGGTGTGACACACTGGCACATATGTGTCACTGGCACATGGCACACAGATGTGGCACACAAGTGACACACTGGCACATGTGTGTGACACTGGAACACGGGTGTGACATTGGAACATGGGTGTGACACACTGGCACACAGATGTGGCACACGAGTGACACACTGGCACATGGGTGTGACACTGGAACATGGGTGTGACACACTGGCACATGTGACACTGGCACACGGGTGTGACACACAGAGTGCCACACCCCCCTCCCTGTGGACACGGGCAATGGGGCTGGGGGCTTTGGGACCCCCAGCACCCCCAGGGACGGGCACTGCTGCTGCCACCTGGGCGGAGGAGCACCCTCGGGGAGAGGAGGATCCCTTGGGAATTCCGCTGCCTGCGCTGCAGCACCCCAAGGTGCCCCCAGCACCCCGGGGTGCCCAGCCCGGCTCCCCGCGGCGGCCCCAGCCCGGCGTGAAGCCCTTCCTTGTTCTCCCTGGAACAAAGGGCGGCTGTGTGCTGCACACCGCTGATAACCATCGGAAACCCTATCTGCTCCGCATCCGCCGCATCCCTGCCCTCCTGCAGCCCGGCCTGGGGGGGCACGGCGCCCATGGACCGGGGGACACTCCCGCAGGGGCTTCACCTTCCCTCCGCGCCCCTGAGCTGTCTGCCACAGGGTTCCCACACCCTCCCGAGCAAGGATCTTTTTGGGGAACACTGTGGGAGATTGGGTGAGGGCGGGTAGGCATCTTCCTCCTCCTTCTCCTGCTGCTCTTTTCCCTCCTGTTCTTTCTCCTTCTCCCTCAGCAGGAGATGGGGACACATGGTGCTCCACACCATGGAATATTAAAGCCACCCAGCGCTCCCAGTCCCACGAAAACCCCAGGTTGGGGTCATCTCCCACATGGAGATGAAGAGCAGAGCTGGGCAGGATTTGGGGGAGACCCCCTGCGCCCCCTCCACTGCCGCCAACAACAAAGAGGAAGGGACCTGAGGGTGACAGCCCCTATCAGGGATGGGGCTGCAATTCCTTCCTCCCTTCCCCGAGCAGAGATAGGGAGGGAGGAGAGTGGCAGAGGAGAGCAGGGCTGGGAATCATCAGCCGGGCTCGATAAGGGAGCTGCTGAAATGGGAGCAAAAATATTTAGACAATAAATGAAGTATCAGAAAAAAGCTGCGCATATCTTCGGGAAATCAATCATCCTGTACCGGGTGTCTGGACACACGGCGCCAACCGGGAGATAGGGAGCCAAACTGGGCAGATAAGGGTTAATCAAGGATTTAATTCAGCAAAGATAAACGGGCCTGAGCTTAAAAAAAAAAAAAAAAAAAAAAAAGAGCAAAGGAAAGAAGAGGAGGAGGAGGAGGAAGAGGTGGGGATGGAGCCAGGGCTTGAGGATCCTGGGCTGGAGCTGCCTGTGTGTGGCTCAGGGGGGATGTGGAGGGAAGGACGTGGCTGGGATGGAGGATCCAGAGCCTAAAATCACCTGGAGTCACACTGATGGACACCTCCCTCCTCTGCTGCTCCCCCTGTGATGGCACTAATGGCCACCAACAGCCACCAGCCCCCGCTGTCCCCTCAGGGCTCCTCTCCTGCCCCTTCCCCAGGGCTGCTGGTGCTTTCCAGACATCACCAGAGTCCCCCGGGAGCAAATGTGGGGTGGGAAAGCCAGATCCCATCTCCTCTGTGAGGAGGCAGGTGCCACCAAGCAGCCAGTGCAGAGGGGACAGCAACCTCCTGTCCTGCCCTGCCTGCTCTGGGCTGGCAGGGAAACCTCCTGGGCACTCAAACCAGGAGATTCCCTGGGCTGAGGAGCTCAGGCAGGGACTTCACTTCCCAAAGGATTTGTTTCCTCAGGACTTGCCCTCGGGGAGCTCCTTACCGTGTCGCTGTGCCCTGGCGATGCCGGCTCGCTGTGGATGCTGCCCGGGAAGGGGCCCCAGGAGAATCCCTCAGGGAGGCTCCGGCGGGTCCGGAGCCGTCTCTGCCCATCCTGCACCTCCAGCGCCAGCTCATCTGTGGGGAGACACGCACAGCATCAGCGGGATGCGCCCCCAAACCCCCCCTGGCCAGCGGCACCCCAAATCCTGGGGGGCACGAGCACCCGGCTGGAGCTGAGAGCTGCTGCTGGGGGTCCCGAGGGGGGATCCAGCCCCTTCCCGGGGGTCCCGAGGGGGGATCCAGCCCCTTCCCGGGGGTCCCAGCACAGTCTGGAGTGAAAGGAGCGCTTCCCATCCCCGCACCCGAAGTCGAAGCAGCTTCAGGGCTTAATGGCTTTGATTATCTGATAAGGCTCTGGTTTAATGGGTTAGATAACATGTGAATACGCTATGAAGGCTGCTCGAAAAATGTTTTAACTGTGCCTTTGTCTTTGGGAGCGCAGATAAGATGGCAGGTAACCAATACCCAGATGGATGTGCTGCCTTGACCCTCGCCGGCTGCTGCCCCCCAAAACCGAGCTGCTCCCCGGGGACAGCGAGCCCAACCCGGCCCGTGTGTGACCGGGAAGGCTCCGAGCACTGCGGGGTCATCCCCAGCCCGGCTCTGCAGGACAAAGAGCCCCCTCAAGCCCCCCGGGACCGCAGCAGGACCGGGGGCAGGGAGGAGGCTGCGCTGGCTGAAGGCAGAGCTGCCTTTGGAGCGGGGAGGATAAAGCGATCCCATGGCTGCGGAGATTGAAATCTGATGTGTTTATTAGCAGGGCTGACATCTGGATCCTCCCGGCGCTGGGGTGAGCTGAGGTGAGCCACTGGGCGGTGTCACCTGCCACGGCCCAGGTGCCACTGGCACCCTCGGGTCCCCTCTGCCCACCCCAGGCCACCGGGCACTGCTCAGAGCGCGTCCCAGGGGAGCAGCCGGTGCCACCTCGGCAGAACCCGCTGCCCACCGGGAGCTGTGGGGAGGTGTCCAGGCTCCCCGAGGTGTTTGGGGTCACCAGGCTGCTCCCTGCCACCCTCCAGCCCGGTGCCACAGCCCCCAGCACTGCTGGTGACGGGCTCTGCCTCAGTTCCCCTGTCCTGCCTTCCCTGCCCGGAGGGCTCCCAAAGCCACCCCGGCCATGGAGATCCCCGCTCTGTTTCTATCCCTGCAAAGGGCTTTTGGGAATGAGCATGGAGGGCTTTGCCTGTCCTGCATCCCCAGCATCCTCCCACCCTACATCCCCCACATTCCTGGCAGCCTCCTGCCCCGCATCCCCCTGCCCATTTCCTCATCAGCTCCACCTCAGCACAGGGAGGAGGAGGAGGGATGAGGAGCATTTGGGATTTATTCCCGGGCACAAACTGAGCCTGAGGAAGGGTCCGTGAAGGACTGGGGGCAGGCAGGAAGCACAGTGACCACCAGAGTGGCCTCGGGGCTGAGCGGGGCAGTGGGACCCTCCCATTATCCCACATTTCCCATCTGATTCCCAAAGTGCTGCTGGACTCCCCCCCAGCCTCCCCTCCACCCCTAAAGCCCCAGCAGTGCTGGCTCCCCTCTGCCTCTGCCACCCCGAATATCCCGGCTGCTTTTGGGGAGCCCAACGGCCACGTCCCCCTGCGGGAGCCCCCCCGGCGGTGCCCCCCTTCCCCGTCTCACTGGTAATCAGCGGCGTTTGGGTCAGGAGACCATGTCTCCGAGATAAGAGCATTCGCCTGACACTTCCCATGTCAGAGCACTTCATCTTGTGTGTATCAATCCCCAGCAGAGAAAACACGCAGGCGCTGATAAAGAGAAAACCGTTCCAGACAGGGGGACAAAAATAGTGCTGCCAGAGCCGGCCCCGCTCCCGCCAGCACCCCGTGGCTTCCACCCACCCAAAAATGGGGTGCAGGAACCCCACTGACAGGGCCGAAGCCCTGCTCTGTGGTGCTGAGAGCTCCTCCAGCGGGATGAGCGCCCAGGGATGCTGCCAGAGCTGCTGTGCTGCACCCATGTTAATGCAGCGAGGGAAAAAAGGAAGGAAAAGATGATTTTTTCCAGCTAAACACACAGCACTGCTGAGTGGGAGCAGGGAAAACGATGGGGAGGCCTGGGAGATGCTGCGTGCTCCACACTGGGAGCAAAGCCCAAAGGCAGCAAGGTGTGTCCCCACGTGGGGACCACCAGGCTGCAGGGAATGATCCCACCAGGGATCCAGGCACATCCCGCTGCCTGTGAGGTTGGGAAGAGCTGCTGGCAGCCCCTGGGGCGTCCTGGAGCAAAGTCCGTGAGCTGCAGCTCCTGTGGGATCCCCTGGCAGGTGAACACCCCCCAGGTATCTCACCTGGCCATCGGTTATCAGGGAGCAGGGCTTATCTCCCAGCTCATTAACCAAATTGGGCAGGGACCGGCCTGTTTGCTCTGGGGCACAGAGAAAAGCAGCAGAGAGGAAGGGAGGAAGGAAGGGGAGGAAGGAAGGAAGGAAAAGCCCCCAGAGAGCCAGGTGCACCTGCCTGGTGTGACACAGGAACAGGGGGCTGCTCCCGGCTTATCTTCCCATCGAGAGATTCCAAGGGAATCGGCTGAGCTGTGCCAGGAGCAGAGATTGATCCTGTCACCACCCCATGGCCAAGCAGGCATGGCTGGCACCCGCATTCCCGCCCATCCCAGGGGCCAGGGTGGGCACAGGGGAGGGAGGAAGCCCGTGGGGATGCACAATTCCAGGGAGGCATCACCGAGCCTTCCTCCAGCATGGGGTGGGATGGAGATGAACGGCCGGAGCCCACGGGCACGGTGACCACAGCATTCCCAGGGCCAGGGAGAGGAATGGCACTGCCAGGAGCAGCACTGGAAGCTCTGGAGATGCAGCCACATCCAGGCACCTCCATTTGCTGTCCTTGTGGGAGTGAGCAGGAGGGAAGGGCAGAGGGCCCCACACAAACCCATTCATCCCTCATCCCCATCCCATTCCAAGCTGTGCCCACATCCCTTTGCCTCAGCTGCGTCCAGAGGACTCAAACCACCTCCAAAGCAACTGCTCTGCCCCTCAGTGGGCAGCTGGGCTCGGAGGTCCCTGCAGTGTTTGCAGCTGCCTGGATACTATCAGGACAAATACTGCCACCAGTGTGTCATGGGATCACATCCCGGGATCAGCCGCCTTGCTCCGATTAAATTCAGCGCCCTGTGCCAGCCTGGGGGGCACACTAGATCCAGCCCTGGTGATGGAGAGACTGGGAAATGGGGATGGATGGGTGGGTGGGTGGAGAGACCTCCAGATTCTTGCTAAAGTTTGTTGGGATGCGATTCCCATCCTGTGGATGCAGTTTTGAGGCAAAGGGATGCGGGAGCAGCTTGGGGTGAGTTGGGGTGGGATGGGTGGGTTTGTCTGGGGCCCCTCTGCCCTTCCCTCCTGCAAGGAAAGCAAATGGGGGTGCCTGGATGTGGCTGCACCCCTGGAACACCCAGGAGCACACGTGGGGGGCTGCAGGAGCTGGCCTGGCAGTGGGATGGATGGAGGGATGGATCCATCGATGGGTACCCAACCTCCCACGGCTCTCCTGCTCCTGCCTGGGGAAATCCGAGCTGGAGAAGCCCCAGTTCCCCCCAGTTCCCCCTGTCCCAACCCCAGCTGCTGTTTTTAGAAGCGGCGAGAGCGCGGCGGAAGGAATAAATCCTGACAACTCAACTACTGCAATGATGTGATGGCACCGCTCCGATAAGATGGAGGGAGCCGATTGGGAAGAGTCTTAAGCTGTGAACACGCAGCATCTCCACTCTTCACCTCCGCTCACAAAGGGAAATCTCTCCAAAGGGGCTAAGGAGATTATCCCGGCTTTGCCGTCCCGGGTGCTCGAGTAATCAGGGCAGCCTTGGGGACGACAAAGGAGTGAGGAGGGTTTAAATCGAGCCTTGCTGAGCTGCGCCTGCTTGGGCTCAGCCTGGGCTTGCTCTGCGGATGGAGAGGGGATGGCTGTGGCAGAGCCCCCCGCTTTGGGGTGCTGGTGACATCAGGGGGGGAGCCAGGGGGGATTTCTGCCCTTATCTCTGCTGCCCATCGCTTGCCACTTATTGATTGTTTGCTGCCCGAGTCCAAAAGCGACTCCTTATCGGGCTGAACCCTGCCCCCGGATAATGGAGCAGCCAGGCCCTGCCCCGTGGGCACCACCCGGCCCCTGGGGGGCTGCACCCCAAAAGGCTCCTGGTCACCAGCTGTGGGGCACAGCTGGCAGGCGGCGGGGTGGCACCGGCCGTGCCATGTGTTCCCCGGGATCACCCCACGGAAGCCGGGGTGCCCTGCCCCTGCAGCATGGGCTGATAAGGGATTTTCGCCTTTGGAGTGTTGCTGTGCCTTGCTGGGATGGGGCTGGGAGGGGGTCCCTGTCTCCAGAGGGTTCCCATCCCAAGGGGTGCCCATCCCTCATGACAAGGGGTTCCCACCCTAGGAAGGAACTGGGAATAAGACCAGGAAAGGCTCAGGGAGGATGGGAAGCAGGAAAACTTCCTGGTTCCCCTGGGGCTGCCAGGCCCTCTGTGCCAGGGGTGCCCCGTCCCTGCTCTGTCCCCACTCATGGAGCCCATCCCAAGGGGCTCCCGTGCCCCATCCCAAGGCAGCCTCTGCTCCCAGGGCTGCTCCTCACAAGGGACATCCAGGAAACACATGAGACCTGTGACCACGGGGCAGGGGACAGGAATAAACACTGGGAAAAAACACCAGAAAGCACTCAGGAAGGACGGGAAGGAGGAAAACTTCCTGGCTGCCCCGGAGCTGTCAGGGTGGTGGGACCCCTGTGCCAGGGACACCCTGTCCCTGCTCTGTCCCCTCTCCCGGGGCTGCTGGGACCCCTGGCTGTGCCCAGGCAGCGGGAAGAGGGCACTGGGGGGGCAGGAAGCCGGAGAGGGGAGGAAGGGGAATGCAGGGGCCCCGATGCAGAGGGAAGATATCCCGCCCGGAAAAGGGGAGGGGACGCAGGGGGGGTCCCCACCACAGCCCCAAGTGCCTGTGGGGGGAGGGAGAACCCCTGGGAGGGGGTACCCAGATGGAGGAGGGGGGGTCCAAGCCCCAAATCCTCACCGGTCCTCAGATCCAGCCAGGGCAGAGCAGCAAGGTGAGTGATTGACAGCTGTCAATCAGCACCAGCCTGGAGGCATCGCCCTCAGGGCTCTCACAAGAGTGCACAATGGAAAATGCCAGGGAAAATGGGAACAGATGCCTGAGCAACCCTCCCTCCACACTGTCACTGTTCCCAAAATCCCTGAGCATCCCTCCACACTGTTCCCAAAATCCCTGAGCACCCCTCCACACTGTCACCGTCCCCAAACCAGTCTGGCCATCCTCCCACTCAGCAACATCCCCTGACCAGTCCGAGCATCCCTTCACTGCTTCAGTGTCCCCAAACTGTCCCCTCCACCCTGCAGTGACCCCAGGCCCAGGAGGACATCCCCCAGCAGGGACAGCTGCTCCTCCACGTCCCAAATCCGGGACAGGTGCCACCATCACTGCTGGGATCGTCCCCTCCCCTTTGGCAGGAGGATTTGCTGGACACACGTGGGGCAGGGGGAGGATCTCAGGGTGCTGGGCACCCCCTGATTTGCTTCTCCGGGGGTGCCAACTCCCTGAATCCCAAGTCCCCCATCCCCCAGCAATCTCCCACAGACACAACTCTCTGCTGCTCCGCTCCCAGCGATAAAAGGGAAGAGCTGGGATAATTTTTCCCACCCACACATACCAGGGCAGAGGGGGAGGGCCGTGTCCCCTCCCCGGACGAGCCGTCCCCCCCATTGTGCCCTGCTCGCCCCGATAATGAACCTTGAGGTTTCCAGACAAACCCTGGGCAGCCAGAGATTATTGAAGCAGGAGATAAACACAACTGAAGGGAAGGGGGAGCTGGGAGGAAAAGAGGGGGAGAAAAAAAAAAAAAAGGACTTGGGAGTTTTAATTAGATGCACCAAAAAAAAAAAAAAAAAAGAGGAGTTGCTCTGTGCCATCCTGATATGGAGGATGGGGGATGAGGGGTTTGGGGGATCAGGAGAGGAGCCTGAGCCCTGTAATCAACCCAGAGGAAATATTAATATTAAATTAATGATTAATAATTAATTATTTAATAAAGCCCAAACAGGCAAGACAGCAGCAGGGCCTGGGGCTCAGCAAGGTGGAGCTGCCAACAGTGATGCTGATGTAGGGAAGGGGGTGAAGAATTCCCTGGGGATTCCCACGTGGGACACAGATGGGTGGGATAACGCAAAAGCCACCCTGGGTTTGGTCACAGCTCCTCCAACCCCGTCCCTGCCTGTGGTGTTCCCACAAGGGCAAAAGCAGAAAGCTCCATCCCACCTGGAGGAGAGGGAAGAATCCAGGATTTTTCCAGCCTCCCAGCAGCTCCCCGTGGGAATTCTCTGGTGGCTGTCCCTGAGCAGGGCTCTCCTCTGCTGCATTCCTGCCCCATGTGGAATTTGCCAGTTTTTCCTCTTATCCTTCTGGGAAAACTGGCTGGAATTGCTGAGGTTGGCCGGGCAGGGATGGGAGTAGAAGGCTGCGGGTGCTCCCAAAATTCTCTGCTGCCCACCCTTCTCCAGGGCAAAGCAAAAGGAGTGGGAAAGGTGGAAACCTGAGGCATGGATGGAGGGGCTGTGGGGAGAGGTCTGGGGGAATTTGGGAAGGATGGACATCCTATCTCCAGGATGGAGGGAGCACAAGGCATGGCCAAGCTCCATCCCGTGATCCCACTGGCAAGCAGAACACAGCCAGGGTGTCCCAGCACCCTGGATGAAGGCCTGGCACATCCATAAAGACTCTCAAGTTTAGGATTTCAGCCTCCAGCTCCTGGGAACTCGCCCATCAGCCTCACTCCCTCCAGGGAACAAACCAAAATCCTCTTCTCCCTCCTGCCACGTGCGGCCAGGCAGCCCCAGGGCGAGGTCCTGGCAGGCCACATCCCCTCTGGGACACCGGGATGACCTTTGGGAGCACCAACCCACAGCGAGGGCGACCCAGTGACCCCCCAAAACTCCCCAGAGGGGGACGGGGAGGCCCCGCGGGGGGCGAACAAAACCCGCCACGGGCGCGGCGCATCCTCGCGGCTGACACCCGGCGGATCCTGCCAGATAAAGCAGAAAATTCAGGCTGCTCCGAGCTTCCCTTTTCGCCAGCTCCATCCCTGATAAGTGGCGAGCCTGCAGAGCCCCTGATAGCCGCGGCTATCGCGGCGGTTGGCGCGAGAGGAACACCCTATCGGCGCGGCATCGCCGGCCGCCAGCAGCCCCCGCCACGCCGAAATTAACAGCGCTCCAATTACCACAATAGCGATGGGCTGCCAGGGCCCGATAGTGAAATCTCTTTTACATAAAGAATGCAAATAACCCGCTCCCCAAAACGGGAGGGGGAAGGGGAAACACGGCCTCACCAGGCTCCTTGCGGGAGCGTGGGATGAGCGGGGTGACCCCACAGGGAATGGGGGGGGATCTGTGGGGTTGGAGTTGCACCCCCCCAGTGCTCCCACCCTGCGCTGGGAGCGTTTGGGGGCAAAGGGCTGGGAGCAGATAAGGAGGAGCCGGGGGTGGCCTCGCAGCTCCTTCCTGCCCGGCACGCAGGAAGGGCCGGGATATCAGCGGGGTCGGCAGGAGCTTCCCCTCGGCCCCGACGGGAAGGGGAGCGGGGTTCCCGCCGGGCCGTGGGGATTTGGGCAGCTGCAGGAGCACGTGTGCCGCTTCCCAGGGCTCCTGCAGCACCCGGTGGCCTTGGGGACACGGCGGGACCTGCCCGGTGCATCCATCCCCAAAGGGCCACCGCTGTCCTGTAGCGGGGTCACCACTGTCCAGCACCCCCAGCCAAAGCTGGGAGCTCCCCTGCGAGGAGCGGGGTGTGGGCAGCACCAGCAGGGCCTGAAATGTGGCATGGCCATCACCCTTGGTGGTGTCAGGTCCCCCTGGTCCCATCCCCATCCACCTGCCAGGAGCCGCTCCCAGCACAACAACCCACAACCCCAGTCGAACTAAACCATGGGAAGTTCTACCTCAACATGAGGGAGAGCTTCCCTTGGAGGGTGGCAGAGCCCCTGGCACAGCTGCCCAGGGAGGTTGTGGAGTCTCCCTCTCTGGAGCCATCCCAAACCCACCTGGATGTGTCCCTGTGTCACCTGCTCCAGGTGTCCCTGCCTTGGGCTGGATGATCTCCAGAGCTCCCTCCCAACCCCAGACATTCCGCGATTCTGTGAATCCGTGTGGCACACGTCTGTAACCCCGTGGCTTTGCAGATAGTGGGTGATAGGGCTGGGGGTGCCCACAGGGCCAGCCCGGCCTCGCCGGTGCCCTGGTGCCCGCAGCCCTGGCATGGAGATACCAGGGGGAGATAGAGGCTGAACTCGCTCCTTGGGGTTTTGATAACCATCACCAAACCACGCCAGCGTCGCTCTTGTGGTTGCCAGGATGTTGGTGAAGTGCCCTGGTGCGACGCAGGATGGGCCCAACCCCTGCCAGTGCCAGGGAGTGTGATGCCAGCTGCAGGGATGGCATCCCTGCTGCTCCCAAATCCATGGTTTTACCATCCCTGGAGATGTCAGGGATGACAACCATCACCTCACACTTTCCCTCCAGCAGGAGTTCTGGGGTTTGCAGCCTGCCCAGCTCCCAGTCCTCCTCATACTGGTGTTTGCAAGAGGAGGCGAATGCTGGAGGGCTGCTCCAGCAGATGGAGTGGGGCAGATGGAGCGGGATGACCGGTCCCACACCAGAGACTCACCTGGCCCATTCCAGGTGTCTGGCTCCTGGGGGCTCTCTCCAGGATCCGGCTTCTCCGGCTCCTTCGGACTCTCCAGAGCGTCTCTGGACTCTGCAGCAGGAGGGGGAAGGCAGCAGCTCAGGAGCAGGGAATTCCAGAGGCAGCATTCCACAGGGGCTGGGACCACCACACCAGCGACAGCAAGCACCGGGATGGGCACAAGGAGGGGATTCACATCCCCCTGGGAATGCCCCAGCAGCCCAGCCAAGCCCCTCCGCCCCAAAGCCCTGGCACGCCCGCGGCACGGCGCGCCAGCTCGGCCCCGCTCCCCTCACGGCTCTATTTGTGGCGTATTCATAGCAACTTGATAACAATTATTTTCTCCATTAACTGCTGCTGGAGATGGGCTGATAAAGCCAATCTGCATATGACAGTGTGGCAGATTAGTGCCCAAAGTACATGTTTGCCTTGGCGGCCCGGGCGGATCGAGCAGCACGGAGCCCAATCGATCGGCGCCACCGCGGCCGCCCAGGGGTGACGTCACCGCCATTGGAGATTATTAATACAGGTGATAAGCGCAATGATTAACATCAAATAAATCAATCACCGGGTATAAAAGTCCTATTATTTTTGGCTATAAATCAAAGTGCCTGGCATATCGATTTTTATCCATCGCGCTGAAAGCTTTAGTGGCCGTTATTGCTGCTCGGCCTTATCTCTGCTATCACCTCTTTATCGAGGCAGGCCAGTGCCAGGTGCAGCTCCGCGCCCCGGCTCCGGCTCCTCGCCCCCAGCCCGGCTCCCCCATCAGATAAGAGGCCTCGATTCCCTCCACCACTGAGCAAAGTTTGCCTGGGAGACCTCCCTGACTCAGATACTGGGGTCCCTTCCCTGCTCCACTTATCAGGTCCCCTCCCTGTTCCAATGATCAGGCTCCTTGCCCTGCTTTGCTGTAGGATCTCTTCCCTGCCCTGGCTGTTGGGGTCTTTTTGCTGAAATTGGGGTCCGTCCTTGCTCCAACTAGGGCCCACTCTGTTCTCCAGCTCTAGGGTCCCTGGCCTGCCACAAATACTGGGGTCCCCTCCATGCCCCAGCTACTGAGGTCCCTTCCTTGCCCCTCATTATTGGGGTCCCATTCCTGCCTTGTGATCTCTCCCCTCCTTCTCCTGTTGGGGCCACCAGGGTCCCTTCCCTGCCTCAGATATCGGGGCCCCTGACTGCCCCAGCTATTTGTGTCCCTTCCCTACTCGACTCCCAGGATCCTTCCCTGTCCCAGCTGTCGGCGTGGATCCCTGGTGCACCGTGGCCTGGCTGCCCTGTTTTGGGGGACACCTCTCCCCCTGAGGCGTGGGGCTTGCCGGGAGCCGCGGCCGCAGCTCGGTGAGCCGGCGCAGCCTTGCCCCGGTGCGGTTATCTCAAAGGGCACTGCAAACATTAACTGATTGGGATTTGCCCCCACCTCCACAGGAAGGAACTTAAAGGATATCTGGGACTGTTTCAGCCCGGCCCTGAGCTCGCAGCCACCTTTGGGGTGTGGCACGGCGGCAGCCTGGCGGCTGCGTGGGCAGCACGGTGCCTCCAACGGCCCCGTGCCCCCTGCCCACCCGTGGCACGGCCAGGGCCACCACCTGTGGCCTCTGGGGCTGCTTGGTGCCCCGGGGGAGTCACTTGGTACCCCAAGGGATGTGACTTTGTCCCCCACAGATGGGGGGAACTTTGCACCCCAAGGGACGTGACTTTCATCACAGGCGGGGAGAGGAACTTTGTACTGCAAAGGATGTGACTTTGTGCCCCGAGAGGTCACTCTGCATCCCTGGGATGGGACACTTTGCACCCTAAGGGGATGTGACTTTGCACCCCAAGGTAGGGGAAGGGTCATGCTGCACCTAAGGGGTCACTTTATATCCCAAAGGTCACTTTACATCCCTGTGAAGGATGACTTTAAACCCTGACTTATGTGACTCTACGCCCCAAGGGACACAGATTTGCAAGCTGGGCTGTCCCCAGGGTGCTCGGAGGGATGGAACCCCCAGGGACACGGGGCTGTCACTGGCCCACCAGCTCTGAGGGCTAGCCAGGCTGCTTCCTAATGCCCATCCCCATGGCGAGGGGGCAGCAGGGAGAGCTCAGGGCTCACCTTCACTGCCGGGGGGGCTGGAGGTGTCGCGCTCGGCCGAGCCCTCGCAGTCCGAGGTGGCCCCGTCCCTCTCCGAGGGGCTCTTGTCCCCCACCGGGGCGTCCTCGCCTTCCTCCATCGCTGCCAGGGAACCTGCGGGAACATGGACAGGGCGGTGAGGAGGGCACAGCCAGAGGGAAAAGATGCCAGGGGGTTTTCCTGCTTGGGAAATCCGGATGCTGGGAGGAAATGCCCCACAGGAAAGGAAGGAAAGCCCTGCCCAGCCATCCCTGCGGTGCAGCATCTCCCTGGGGTCGCCTCGCAGAGCTGGCCACGTCCTTGCTCCAGGTGTCCCCTCCCTGGGCACTGTGGGGATTTAGGTGCACACAGATGTGGCGTCAGCTGCGCCCAGAAGTGACCCCAGAAACGATCCCCACCCCCTTTATGTGAGCGGTGACACAGACCCACTGCAGGGGGGACACGGGGGGGACACCCCTCAGCCCTGCCATCCCTCTGGGCAGTTTCCATGGCAACGGTGTCCCCAGCCAGGCGGGCACAGCCCAGCCCCGGTGGCACACGTGGCTGGCGCCGCACGACGCCGCGGTGCCGGGGGCTGCCGGGCCCCGGCCAGGCACAATCCGGGGATCACGGGGGGATCACGGGGGGATCACGGGGGGATCCGAGCGGGGCCAGCCCGTCTGCAGACCTCAGCTGCTCGCCGTGACTCCAGGCATGTATATTTACAGCAGCAGAACAAAGAGCCCATAATCTATACAAAGCACACAACAATGAGCGTGAATAAAGAGGCTGCCGGAGAAGGGAAGGCAATTTATTCTAATTCTGCTAATTTCAGTTCCAGCACAATTAAAAAGGCTGTGATAATATTCAGAAACAATCGCCAGCTAACAAATCGTTTCTCCCGCTGTAAATGAAACATTGTTAGGCTAATTTCTTCCTTCACGCCTTCACGGCTCTTGGGCTTCTGATAAAGTTAACCCGACGCTCGCCTGCGCCGGGGTTTGGCACCTCCAGCCTGCCCAGGGAGGGGTGGATGGGGCAGGGATGGGGTGGGTGGGGGCAGGAGGGCACCTGGCACCCCCCAAGGGTGCTGAGACCACCCACATCCCGCCAGGGAACAGTGGGAAGCAGGAGGAGGATGGGGATGGCGCTGGGTACCACAGCATCCTGTAGGATGATGGGCAACAGCATCCCATCCATGGTCCCTGCATGCATCCCATATCCCACCCCGAAATATCCATCCCCAGCCAGGAGGGAGACGGGGATGCCCCATATAAATCCAACTGGATGCTCCATGAGTCCTGTGGTGTCACCACGTTCCTGCAGGGATGATGGGTGGCCAACAGCACCCCAGTACCACGTCACTGGGATCCCTGGATGCATCCTGGGGTGACCCACATCCCACCCTGAAATCTCCATCCCCAACCAGGAAGGAGATGGGGATGCTCCACCTAAATCCAGCTGGGGTTTGGGCACCGTGGTGTCACCCAGTGCCTACTGGGTGATGGGGAATCAGCAATCCCAGAATCCTGTCCCTGTGAGCCTTGGGTGCATCCTGGGACCACCCACATCCCACCCCGAAACAGCGAGGCCCAGCCACGAGGAAGATGAGGATGCTCTGTATAAATCCAACCGTGCCAAACCTGGTATGGGGATGACTGGTGGCCAACAGCATCCTGGAATCATCTCACACACTCCCTGGATGCACCCCACATCCCACCCCAAAGCACTCCCAAGCACAAAGGGAAGTGGGGATGAATACAACAGATAAATATAAATAAAAATATAATAAAAATAAGATAAATCCAACCCTGTAAAACCAGGGGTTTGGGGACCACGGTGGCACCCAGTGCCCATGGGGAGGCTGGGTGGCCAACAGCACCCCAGAACTGTGTCCTTGGGTGCATCCCAGCCCCACTGCAGTATCCCACTCCCCACCAACACCCGGGGAAGCACCACCAGCGCTCCCAGCTGCGCGGGTTAAACAAACCACTGGGAAAAAAAATCAAAAAAAGGGGAAAAAAGGGGGAAAAGAACGGCAGTGAGGGAGAGGGAGCGTGGAGCAGGAGCGGAGGGAGCGTCACTTGCCCGGGATTGCTGGGAGCCCTGCACAGTTATCACTGCACACAGCCTCCCTCGGCTGGCCTGATCTGTCTATTCTTCATTAAGCAAATACGCTGAAATGGAAATGAAAACATAATAGCTATTTGATTCTCAGCGAGATATTTTGCATATTGGTTCAGTGCTGATAGTGGAATTTCATCAACTCCCTTTTTTCATGCTTTAAAACTGAATTACTGAGGCTGGTTTTACAGAGAGGGGAAGAGCCAAAAAACGCTCCCTTCCAAGATACTCCGCTTCGACAATTAACTCTTCTCCCTCCTTTTTTTTTTATTGATAACAAGCAAGGATTTCTTTTTTTTTTCCCCTTCTTTTTCTTTTTTTCCCCTCAAAAATAGTAATAATAATAATAATAATAATAATAACAACAAAAAGACAGCGACTCTACAAACTTGCAGGAAGCTGAGGTGCCGTGCCCGTGGCAGCAGGGCTGGGCCGAGGGTCGGCATTCCCAGGGAAACCCGGCGTTATCCAGGTAATGATTTGATCACTGCACTCCAATTAAGGCTCTCCCAGCGTGGGAACAATAAAGCTTTTCTCGATTCTTTGTGCTTAGCTGGGAAATTAAATAAAAGGCAAAAGAATATAGAGAATCAAGGAGGAGGAGGAGGGGGGGATTTTTTCCAGGCTGCCAAGAGCGAGACCCTGGGCGCTCGGAGAGCCGGCACGGAGACAAGAGCAAAGTGATAAGAGGCCTTGATAACAGATAGAAAATAGCAACAGCCACAGACTTTCCCACCAGCTCTGGAGCAGGGAGGAGGAGGAGGAGGAGGAGGAGGAAGAGGAGGAGGAGTTCCCGTGGTGGGAAGCAGGTCCTGGATCGGGAACACGTGCAGGCTGGTGGCAACCTGCCTTCGCCAGCTGGCGCTCAGTGCTGCCATCAGGTCCAAGTGTTTATTTTTAAATACGAATTTAAATAAAATTCTCCATCTGACTCCTTCCAATTCCCATCTCTGGAAGCGTTCAAGGCCAGGGTGGATGGGGCTTGGAGCAACCTGGGCTAAGTGGAATGTGTCCCCGCCCGTGGAGGGGGAGGGAGATGAGCTTTAAGGTCCTTCCAACCCAAATCGTTCTGGGAATCCACGAGCTTTATTTCTAAAAATAAAAATTCCTCCAAGTCCCATTGGGCAGGGGATGAGTCCAAGGAGGGCTCCAGGAGTCAGGGAATGAGGGACAGAGCCTGGAGTCAGGTGACCTCACATCCCTTCTCTCCAGGCACCTCAAAGCTCAGCTTTGGCTCTGGGTGTCACTGGCGGGGGGACAGTAGGGACATCTCAGCTGTGCCAGGGCATCCTGAGGGATGTTCCAGCTCCACCAGGCAGGCAGCATCATGGAGGATCCCTTCTCCATCCTTCCAGCTCCTCCTCATCCCTGCGCTGGCATCATCCTCTTCTAAAAACCCACAATAATAATAATAACAATAATAAAAAATAATAATAATGAAAACCAACCCAAAAGCAGATGGGCAAGGCTCCAAAAACCAGGTTTTGGGATGCACAAAGCATCACCAGGATACTCATCCATAAGTATCTCATCCATAACACTCATCCATCACCTCATGCTGGAAATGTGGAAATTCCACTCAGGCATCGCTTCCTCGCTGCCCTAAATCACCTTTTTCCCCCCAAATTACAGAGCCAAGAGCAAAGGGCTGCAGGAAGAGGCCGGTATTCCTCAGGGGAAGATGCTCCTGGAGCCAGTCCCAGCTGCTCCTTCAGCAAAGGCAGCCCTGGTGCTTTGGTGGGATCTGGAGCATCCCGGGATTCCCCAGGGTCTGGCGGCGGTGCCGCCCCGCTGCCAGAAACACCCGGAGAACAAGCGGGCTGCAAATCCCGGTATCTGATGGGCCAGCCGCCCGCTCTTCTCACCCAATTCCTCCCTGGGCCCTCCCGATGTTTGTTTTACCAACGACCTCGGCTGCTCCCAGCCTTTCCCTGCCGATTGGATCGGGAATGCCAAGCCGGGACAAAGGAGCTTTGGGTGGGCGCGTTACTGATCCCCCGGGACATCTCCCCTCGGCGATGCTGAACCAAATTCCCATAGTCTGGGGTCCATTTGGGAGGAAAAGGGGCTTTTGGAGCACAAATCAGCCTCTCCCCTATCAGCCTGGCTGCAGCATCCCAGCCCAGCTCTTCCCATGGATATCTCCCCATGAAAGATCAGCCCCGTGCACGGAGCCGATAGCGGCTGGGGCCGGCCCCAGGGGGCTTTATCTCAAATTTGGGGCCCTTCTCCATCACCTCCAGATAAAACTCACCCTGACCCTGCCCGTGGTGCCCTGGGGGAAAAGGGCAAGGGAAAAAAAAAAAGTATGGCTGGAGAATCAGAAGGGGCAGAGGGGGGTTTATAGTGTGTTGATCATGATTTGGTATTAAATTATTACTGGTTTATCCAGGAGGTGGTAGGGATGCTGGGATTGCTGATGGGGGATATTCATAGTAATTTACAATCATTATAATCATTTACAAATTAATGCGATAGACTTATTACATTTTTTGTATTTAGGCCTAATTTATCCATGAGGGGAATAGGGGACAGAGGTGCTTGGGTGATGCTGCAATTCTTGATGGGGAGATGCTCCAACTGCTCATGAGGGGGTTTATAATGATTAATATTATTACAGTTATAATCTATTAGGCCTAATTTATACCAGGAAGGGGACTAAAGGGTGGTGGGGGAATAGAGATGGCAGGGGCATGGAGGTGGGGTGGGTGATGCCAGCGTTGCTCACGGGATGGTATTTACAATAATTGTTAAATTTATAATAATGATTACATTTATAGTGTACTTAGGCCTAATTTTTCCAGGAGGGGAACGAAGGACAGAGCAGGAATGGAGCTGTTGGGAAGGCTGGGATGGGTTGGGATGGGAAGCTCCAGCTGGGGAGCTGCTCTGTCCCAACCACCACAGCCTGGTCTGGCGGAAGGTCCCTGCTCTAGAACCGGATGAGCTCCAAGTTCCTCCCCAACCCAAACCGTTCCAGGGCGAAATCCAGACCCCACCCCTGGGACGGAGCCCCCGGAGCATCCCTGGGTGCTGCGCTGCCCCAGGGGAGCCCCCCAGGGAAGAGCAGAAGCGGGGAGAGGCCGAGCCTGAGAAAAAGCAGCGCTGCTGATAGGGGAGGGATTGGTTTCAGCCGGGGCCGCTCGCGCTGCCAAGCCCGGGCGGGATCGCGGCGGGTGCAGTTACTGAACATTCATCACTGCCTGAACTCTGTAACTTTATCAGCAGCGAGCGGCGCCAGCGCCGGCCCCGGCTCCGATGGGCCGATAAACCACCGAGAGATCCCGGCAGATTGGGGCGCTCCGGGGGCCGCCATTCCCAACGGGAACGGCCGGCGGATCCGCCGCGCGCGAGGGAGGGGAAGGAGCCGGGGGAGAAACGCGGGGACAATGACAATGGAGTGACTTTAGGTTTCAGATGGGCTCGATAAGGCCCTGATAGATTTGGAGAGAGCGGAGCGGAGCCGTGCCCGGCGCAGCAGATGGATGGGGATGCTCCGGGAGAAGGGATGCGCCGAACGTGGGCTGGAGAGCGCACGGAGCCACCAGAGGCTGCTCGGAGCACCGCAGGGAAACTGAGGCAGCTGGCGAGACTGGGAGAGAAGGACCAGTCCTTCCAAGGTGGCTCCATCCAAGAGCAGCCTGAAGAGTTCATCCCCATGGTGATGCAGGGTGTGGGCAGCTCCCGTACGCAACAAGATGGGAAAGAAATTCCATCCGGGAAGATCAGGCTCTCTGCTCCCTGCCAAAGGGTGGAACTGGGGGAAAACCCCTCAATTCTGACACTTCTTCTCCCACCTGGAATAAAGACATTCCAGGCGGGAAGGGCTGGGGGTGGGGATGCTCAGGCAGCACATCAATACCAGGTGACAGCAAGGACAGAGGTCAAGCTCTGGGCTAATCCAGCGACAAATTACCCGGGAGATGCCGAGCTGGAGCCATCCCCCTTCCTGTGGGAAGTGGCTTCAGGTCCTGCCAGGCCCACCCCGCTCCCAAAAGCGATGGAAAGGGAGCAGGGGTGGTTTTCAGCCTGTGACAGCCCTGGCTGACAAGGCCCGAGGGATGGGGACGAGGATGGGGACAAGGGGGCATCAGCAAAGATTCTCCCAGTCCCACAGGATGCCCGATCCCATCTCCCAGAGCCATCCTGGAGCACTCCAGGGCAACGAGCAGGAACTCTGGGGGCTCCAGGGGCAGGGAAGGCACAACCAAGTTGGGTAGCCCACGTGAGAGCAGCTGGCACCGAGCCTGGCATGTGGAGATCCCTGGGATCTGCTGCTCCCAAAATCCTTCCCTGCCTTCCCAGCACCCCAACCCTTCTCTTCCTCCAACTCCAGGCCCTTCTCCCACCCGGCTCCGTGGACACTGAGTTCACTCCGTGCAAACTTGCCTGTGCTGCCTCTCTCTCTTTCTTTTCTCTAATTTTTTTTTTTTTCCTGTTCTTGGCATTTTGGTGGAGCGAGATAAGAGCGAAAAACAACAGAGCTGCCCGGAGAGTGAAAAAGGGAGATAGATAACGCAGATACCGACTCCTACACAAAACAGTCCTGGCTTTATCTCTGCTTTTTATCACAGTTCCCCTAAAAAAAATAAAGAGAGCAGCCCAACTGGAATGGGGCAGCACATTAAAAAATGAACTTTATACTGTTTGCTCTTTAGTTTTATATTTAGATGAAACAGACTCAGAGGCTCGTGGTCGATACCTTTTCCAAACTGAGAAGTCTGGAAGCTCTGTTTGCTCCAGTGGGGATGAGTGAGGAAAGCCAAGGAGTTGGGTATGAATAGGGCAGAGGGATGAGGCTGTATCCAGGGCAGCATCCTTCAGCAGAAGCAGGGAGGCTCAGGCTGGAGGTGGCTACAGAAATGGAGATGCTTCCCGAGCATCCCTGGGCACTGCCGGCTTGGGGACAGATCCCAGGCACCAGCAGGATCACCAGGTGGCACAGCTGGCAAAGCCCTGGCTGCCCGGGATGCAGGGACAGCATCTCCATCCCAGCACAGGGCCGAGCCCTACACCCCACCCACGTGGCTCCCAAAAATCCTTTGTCCCCCCATTCCTGAGGGCACCTCACATGGTGAGGTGGGAAGGGCATTTTGGAGCAGCAAAAACCCAACTCTCAGGGCACTGCCAGAAATAGGGAAGGAAAGGGAAAAAAAAAATAATAAAAATGGACTGGAGGTTTTTCCCCTCCCCTCGCACTCCCTTCCCTACCTTCTTTTTGAAAAACATAATTTATCTGTGTATTATCAAGAAATCCAGACACTTTAATCAGTGAGCTATGAAGTCAGTATTTCCATTCTTATCTAGCGGAGGAGTGGAAATGGAGAGCAGATAGGCAGCTCCGAGCCCGGCCGTGGTGGGGAATGTTAATGGGAGGAGCGGCGGAGCCATTGGCTACCGAGCTGCCGCTATCGCTGCCATTATCGCGACCTTATCGCGGCAACCATCGCAGCGCAGTAATGGGGCCAGTTCAACTTTCCGCATTATCATAGGAGCTGCGAGTAGCATGAGAGGCCTCGGCTGGGAGACGGAGAAGAGAGAGAGCGGCCAAACTTCCCCGCGCGGAGGGGAGGGAAAAGCGGATTTTCCTCGCCGAGATGGGGATGCTCTGCTTGCTGCTCACAAGTCTCACATTCCAAAAGCTCCCCGGTGCTGTTCTGGAGGAATATCTCCAAAGCACACCGAACCCCCCCGGGACTGGTCCTATCGAGCATCACAAAAGTTCTGGGTATCAACCCTAAGGCACATTCCCGGTGTCAGGGAAGCATCCCCAAAACACCAGGCACCAATCTCATCAAGCATCCCAAAACCCTGGGTACCATGCCAAGGCACATTCCCGAAGCTACAGGGACCGACCATGCTGAGCATCCCCCAAACTCATTCAAGCATCCATAAATTCCTGGGCACTGACCCCAAGGCACATCCTTAAAGCCCCAGGAACCTGTAGGGAATCCCTGAAGTCCAGGGTGCCAAACATTCCCAAAATCCTGGGCACCGACCCCAAAGCCCACCCCTAAAGCAAGGGGTACCAACCCCATCAAACATCCCCAAACCCTGGGTTTGCATTCCCAAAACTGCAGGCACCATTCCTAAACATTCCTAAAGCTCCAGTTACTGACCCCACTGAACATCCCAAAAATCTCCAGGCACTGACCCCACCAAGCATCCCCAAAAAGGCAGACACCAATCCTAAATACTGCCAAGGCTCCAGGCCCTGACCCCATAGAACATCCCAAAACCCCAGGCACTGACCACAGAATCTCCAGGCCATGACCTTACTGAGCACTCCCAAAGCTCCAGGACCCCAACCCCACTGAGCATCCCCAAGCCCTGGCACTGACTCGGAGACGCATCCCCAAATCCTGGGGTCACGCTCCCGGCCAGCCAAGGCCGAGGGAAAACAATGGATCCACATTTCATCAGATGAACAAATTAGAGGAGCACATTTCCTCCATGCACTATCGAATGGGAGATGTCAAGAAAATATGTTGATGTGAGAAAGAGGAGATAAAGAATTATTTTGGAGGAAAAAAGCCGTGGAAGGCTCTTATCTGGAGTGACTCATAGGCACACACTCCTTAACCCCACTGCAGCCCAAGGTCAGCAGTTGCATTCCTTTCGGCATTTCAGCCCTTCCAAAAAAACATGTTGCTGCAGGAACAATGTGGAGCCTTTACCGGGCAGCCATCGGAAGAGGGAACTGTATTACCCCGAAACACTTGAACTTTCCTGATAAAAGGAGCAGCAGGACACAGCCCGGCCAAGCTGGAGCGGCCAAAAGCCCTGAGTCAGGCAGCAAAAGCAGTCATGGGACGTGGCGCAGAAAAAAGGAGATATTGGCCTCCTGCTCCCATTCCTGCTCTTCTCCAAAGTGGGGGAGCTGATTCCTTGGCCCCAAGGGAAGAAAAATCCACATCCTCAGCATGGAGCAGAGGTGGAGTGTGGTGCAGGGCTGGCAGAGGCCTTTTCCAGCTTCTCTTCTTCAGTGTTGGATTCTGAGGAGCTCCAGGTTCCTCGCTCCTGCCGTGCCCCCATTGCTCACATCCCTCTCTCTGGGCAGCAGCAGCTCTCAGCCCCGGCTGTGCCTCTGTGGAAGCTCTGGGCTGCTTTTCCCTCCACAGCAACGCCCCATCCAGTGTTTTCCAAGGCGGATCATGGCTTTTTTTTTTTTTGCAGTAGGATGGATGGAAAACATCCTCAAAACATCCTGTTCCTTCGGCCAGCACAGCTGTGTTTGGCCCCAAATCCACCAGCACCACATAGGGCCCAGCAGCTCCATCCCCAGCCCTGCTGCTCCCACCTTGGGCAGCACTGTCCTTTCCTTTCCCAGGGATGTGGGTGTCCCCTCGGGGCTGGGAATGTCCCACAGCATGGAAATACCTGCGCAGGGATGGATGTGGGCACAGTGATGCCTTTGGGGTGATGCCAGGTGGCCCCGCTGCCATCCCAGGGGCTGTCCCTCTCTGGGAACCCCGGATCACCTGTGCCGTGGCACTGCCTCCTTGCACAATTCCTGCAGCACCCATGGGGAAAGGATTGCTTTCTTCCCCAGGCCTGCTCGCCCAGCTGGCCCCATCACAACTTGGCCAAAGGGGAAGCTGCAGCTTGCTCGGTGGCCTCGTGATTCACCATGGAAAATAAGACCTTGCCCAACTCCGGATGCCGAGGTGTGAATCCCGGCTGGAGGTGGCTTCCCCGGGCTGCCGGGGACAGTCCATGGCCGTGGCTCTGTGCCCACACTGGGGACGGTGTGGGGGCATCCCCCGGGGGCTCAGGAGGAGGAAGAGCAGCTGCAGACACAAAACCAACCCAAGCCCAGCAGCCACGGGCCCTGGAAGGAGCTGCTGGCAAAGCCTCCGGAGCCGGCGCGGCTGCAGCGCCGCCCTCCCGCCCCACGGCCCCTCGGCAGAACTGGTTTGGCCGTGGCCAGCCCGGCTCCCCCAGCATCCTCCTCATCCTCCTCGCTGCGGAGATGAGATGGCCAGGAAGAGCCATCCTGGGATAAGCCCCCAGCATTCTCCCAAAAGGCCTTGTAGGGTTCCCTGGCATCGAGAGATGCAGCGTCCCACGGCTGGCAGGGCACGGGGTGGTGGCACTGGGCAGCAGTGCCATCTCTCCCTTATTCATGGTGAATGGATATGGTGAATCCATGTTGAGTCCATTCACCTTATCCATGGCTCTGAGCTGTCCCCTTGGCCACCAGCTGCCAACCGTTCTCCTGGAGCTGGGGCCTGCAGGGATGCTCACACCTGCAGCAATGGCTGTGGAAGAGGAGGGAAACTTCTCCCAGCCTCACCTGAGGCTGGGGCAGGCCCTCCACAGGGCAGGAATGTGGCTTGTGGGAAGCACCTGGGGATGGCTGGGAGAACTCCCCGCGCTGGGCTCATCCCACGGGTCACTCCCCCATCCCATCCCACCCGTGGGGACCACAATGCTCCCCCAGCCCTGGGAGCCCCCGGGGTCACCCACGGCACGTCCCAAGAGGCCGGTGGCAGCCAGGATGGGCAGAGCCGCTGCGGGGGCAGCTGTGCCACAGGGCTTTGCCACCCGCGCCCCTGGCAGCCCCGATGCCACCGCGCCAGGGCTGGCAAAAGCCTCGGGGTGTTTGCACAAGAAGGGAGGGGTTGGCAGGCAGGCAGCGCCCGTGGGCGTAGCACACACGTGGGACACGGGGATGCCACCCTGGGGATGCCACGAGTGGGGCTGGGAGGCCGAGGGAGCCCCGGGATGTGCAGAAAATTCCGGTTTTGGGAGCAGAGCTGGGAGGTCCTGCCGGGACCCGGCTGATCCCGGGAGCAAACCCTCCCCACCCCACGGAGCACCCCGGGGGTAGCACCTCCCCAAACACCCCCAATCCCGGAGGCGCGGATGGGGAAACTGAGGCACGGAGGTGGCGGGGATGGAAAAGTGCAGCCGCATCAGAGCGCAGAGGGAAAAACAGGCAGGAAAAAAAAAAAAAAAAAAAAAGGCAACAAGCAGAGGAGGTTGAAACAGAGTCACCTGAAAGGGAAGGACTCGGGGAGGGAAGGAGCGGGCAGGAGGCGTGCCGGGAGCATCCCACGCCACCGGCTCACCACGCCGCCGCTAAAAATAGACGCTGGCTTGGCCACTGTCATCTTGAAAAGAAACGCAATTTTCCAGGCTCCCGGGAAGGACGGCTCTCCCACGGCCACCCCCTGCCCGGCTCCACCATCCCCTTCCCGGCATCGCCGCCGAGCCCACGCGGGACCGGGGAGCAGCCGAGCGTGCAGGAGGAAAGGAAAAAAAACAAAACCGCCCGGTCTAACACAACCCATCAAGAGACGGCGGCTTTAACAGCGCAGATCGTGCTCCTTATCTGACACCATCTAATAGCAATTAAAGAAAATCCACACGCAAAAATATGACGGTGTTTTCACCTTCCCCCCGCCAGCCAGCGCGTTCGCTCGGTGTAGCAGAATGGGAGATAATCATCAAAAAAAAAGTCAAAGCTCTCATCAAACTAATGCAACATCTGCAGCCGATAGCAGGAGCTGGGAGAGCTCGGCTTCTCAACCCAGCTCGCTTCACAGAGCACGTGGAGGGGGGGGAACCACCCCACCACCTTGAGAAATAAAAACACACATGCAGCTGCCCCCCCATCAGATAATTAAAGTGCCTTGCGTTAATCACATTTGCAGTGGAACAAATTGTTGGAGCCCTTTTGCCCCTCTTTGCTGGGTTTGTTGTTGTAGTGAATCCTGCTCCGGTCTGCAGGGGAGAGATAAGTGGTCCTTATCAGCCCTGGCAATCTCTATCAGGATGGAGATCGGGGCTTGGCACTTATCGGGAGCTCAGATCTACTGTAGCTGAGCGCAGAATAAAAAGGGAAAAGGAAAAAAAAAAACCCACCATAAAAAAAAATAATAACCACAAACAGGCCCCTGCAACTCTGACAAAACATTCGCTTCCAGCTCGCTTAGGAGCAAAAAGGAAAAAAAAAAAGAAAAAAAAAATCTGTATTAAAAGAACAAGGGAGGGGGAGGCACATCAGCGCGATGAGATCAATCTCCCGCTTATCAGGCTCCCCCATCGCAGGACCCGGCGCTGTGAAAGCACCGGCAGCTGCCAGAGCCTCGCTCATCAGCTGGGCGCCCGCGCTCCCATGTTTGAAGTTAATAAATATAACAGGCTATCTGGGTTGGAGATCAGCTCCTGCTCCCTATCAGCCCCTCACATCTATCTACCAGCAGAACAAAAGACAGACACACACGAAAAAAAAAAAAAAGAGAAAAAAAAAATAAACCACCCCATAAGGCAGAAGCAGCTGCAGGGAGGTTGGTGGTACAGGCAGGGATGGAAAGAAACTGTCCTCTGCGGGCAGGAACCCCCAAAATTGAAAGGGAGAGATGCTCGGGGTGTTTTCTCCGCTATCAAAAGCCACCATCGCGATGCAATCGGCTTTCAAAGCCTCCCCACCGCGTGCCACCGCCGCTGCCGGGGGGGCTCGGAGGGAGCGGCACCCCCGGCCCCTCCATCCCCGCACGGCTCCAGCCCGGAAAGGCGCCGAGAAGAGGAAGGTTAAAGCAGCTGGTTAAATATAGTCCGGTGTCTGATGTTTGTCTTATCTCTGCTGGCGATCGCCCGCTCTCCCGGCGATCTCCCCGCGAGCCTTAATCTGCGCCTCGCATCGGGCTTCAAAAAAAAAAACACCAAAAAAAAAAAACCCAAAAAACAACAAAACCCCAACCCCACAAGAGAAGGCGAAGCCAGAGCGAGAACATCGCGTCACCCAGGAAAATAAAATCAGCAGATAGCAATCTGGAGGAGGTTTTTAATGCTCCAGCCGAGATGATAAGGAGGATAGACTTTGTGGAAACAGGTCCGGTCTGTACATGAGAGGAGTCTGGTTACCGGAGCCCTGATTCATGCATACCTTCCCTGATGGAGCAGCGGCAGGGCGCTCTCGCCGCGCTCGCCGCCTCTAATGACTGTTTTCATGTTGACACATACAGGAAGGCTTCCAAGCTCTCAGCTTTTAATCAGTTTTGGCCATCTCCGGCGGCCTGAGATCAGCCTCCCACTTTATCATTTCTTCACATCTCTGCAGAAAAGCAGCAGAGGAAGGAGATACGAGGAGCCGCCGCCGCCCGGCCGAGCTGCCACGGCTTCGTCCTGCCCCAGTTTGCCCCGTAAAGTCCACGCTGGTGGGTGCTGGGATCGGGCATCCCACAGCGGCAAGGATCCCGCAGGGAGCGGTGTCATCCCAGCGCTACCGCTCGCTCCGGTCCGAAGGCTCCCGGCTGAACGAGCTGGAGTCACCCAGGCAGGGCTCGCAGGGCTTTTTGCCGAAATAAAGCCGCGGAAGTTGGAGAAAGCCAAAGGAGAAAAGTATCCCGAAGAAAAAAAAAAAAAAAAAAAAAAAGGAGGCAGCTGGGACTATTTTTAACTCTCCCCGGGTAAAAGTCTAGCTGAGCGTTATCACCACAGCAATCACCCCAGGCAGGGAAACAGGTAGGTGCAACTCAGCCTTGCAATTATTTCAGGAGAAAGATAAAGGTAGATTATCACATGGTGGCCAGCCTTTCCTATCCTCCCATCTCCCTCTTATCACCAGCTTCCATCGACTCGAGGGGGAAAGAAAAAAACCCACACACACACCGGAGAGGAAGGAGAAAAACCAAGCTGAGCCCGGCACCAAAAAACTTCCAGCACTTTGCAGGATTTCTCTGCCTTGCTGATACATCCTTGCTGGAGCAAAACAAGAGCCCGGCCGATGGGCTGGAGCGTGGTGGGCAGCGCGACCCTCTGCAAACCCTGCTCCGCAGGGAGCGGCGGGGATGCGCCCCAAATCCCGGGGGATCCCGTGGCTGCTCCTCCTGGCCGCGTCCCACCTGGGCTGGGATGCAAAGCGCGACCTGGGGGGCACTGGGCACGGTGGGGCGACAAGGACAGCGTGCCCGGTGGGGAGGGTGGCACACGGGGACGATGGGGACGATGGCACGGTGGGTCCAGCAGAGCCCAGGCTAACGGGGGTCCCCGTGCGGGAAGGGGAGCCCCGGCGGGGTCAGGGCGCTGTCCCCGCCGTGAGCAGCCCCGGGCAGGGCTGGGGTACCCCCGGGTGGATGGGGAGCCCCTGGCAGGGTGAGCAGCCCGCAGCCGGGATGAGGAGCCCTTGGCAGGGCTGGGGTGGCCCGGCGGCGATTGGGAGCCCCGGGGGGGTTTGGGGAGCCCCCGGCCCTGGCTGCCGGCGCTGGATGGGAGGCAGGCGGGGGAGATAAGATCACAATTTCAGGCCGTCCCGACAGAGCGATGTTATCAGGACGGGACTTGCAGAACGGAATATTTTAAAGCCTTATCGGGGCCCCCATCGGGAGCCGGTACCGGAGCCACCGCGCTGGCGTGGGGGGGAGGCGGCGCGGGAGGGGGGGAGCGGCGGGGACAGGCGATGGGCCGGTAGCGGGAACGGGCACCCACGGCGGCCGTCCCGGGTGTGTCCCGGGTGTGTCCCGGGCGGACCGGGGGAGGGGTGCAAAAAAATAA
>QUSF01000122.1:104329-129213 GCA_003676055.1 Chloebia gouldiae
CCACCACCATCATCATCAGCATTATCATCATGGCCAAAACTGTGATCTTTGTCATCACCACCATCACAACTGGGGATGAGCAAAGTGGGACGTCATCAGCACCATCACCATCATCACCATCACCATCATAAATTTGGGATGAGCAAATTGGGCCATCACCATCACCATCACCATCACCATCACCATCAAAAATGGGGAATGGCTACACTGGGCCATTATCACCAACACCATCATCATCTCCATCACCATCACTGTTACCATCTTCATCACAAATTGTTGACCAAACTGGGCCATCAGCACCTGGTGATGACCAAAGTAGGTAACGCCATCACCATCACAAAGTGATGACGACCAAACTGGACCACCACCATCACCATCTGATGATCAGATCAGGCTGTTGCCACTGCCAGTTGGTGATGACCAAACTGGGCTGTGACAGTCGCCAACTCTGCCATCACCACCACCAGATGATGGCCACCAAACCAGGCCTCCACCACCACCATCACTTTGGGTTTTTCCCCTCAGGGACAAGACTCTCCTGTCATGAGCAGCACTTGGATGAGATCTGTGAGGAAGAGGAGCTGCAGCAGCATCTTCATTCTTGAGAAGCTCCAACACTTTGTAAACCATTGAGGTGACAGCAGTGGCACCAAGGTCCTCCTCAGCACCCTTAAAGAGGACACCTCAAACATCCCACAAACATCACGCAGACAGGGAATTTCTGTGAAAATATTGGAATATATTTGAAAAGATTAATCATGGATGACTTTACAGTACCACCCCATATTTTTATCTCATACTTTATTTAACAATATTAAAGAGGCACTTTAAAAGCACACGGACAACATCATAAAACGGCGTTTCCTGCTCTCTCTCTGCTTCTCTGGACAAAATATCAAAATAAAAACTTTTGACAGAACACATTGCACCCAAGGTAAATTACCTACAATAGTTTTTTTATACAATACAAAGAATTGTAAAGATACATATTAACAGAATAAAGCCTCTTTTTTTTTTTCCTTTTAACTCTTAAAACAAAACAAAAAAATCATTGCAGGACAGACGCAAAGTACTCTGACTGTTCATATCACATCAGTGCATTACTTCACCTCCTTGACTTGGGAGTATTTCAATAAAATCTTTCCATGTCCTCATTTGCACCTGAGATTTCTTTCTGGACCCAAAAGTTCGGTTGTAGAACGTGCTCGTTTAATGTGACGTAACCTTTCCCACACTATGGAGTACCAGCACAGAGGAGCTTTTGCCCTAAAGTTGTGTTTGTTCCCTAAAGTTGTAATTTTCCTAAAGTTGCATTTTTTCCCTAAGTTATATTTCCCTCATAAAGTTAATTTTTCTCCCTAAGCCTGAATGTTTTTCCCCTCGGTTTGGTTTTTTTTTTTAAATTCTCTTTTCCCCTGCTCCCTTTTTTGGACAAAAAATCCCTTCTCCCTATCAATCCCCCCCCCCTTTTTTTTTTTCAATCAAGGAAGTCTGTATTCACATTACAAATGAAGAATAGCACCAGTAACTGCATAGTACAAGCGGATACCTATAGAGCCACTACGTCAATACAGTAAGAGTTTAGAAGTGATACCGTTGAGGGCACTCGGACAGTACCGGTTTTTGCTGCTGTAAATTGGCACAGTTTTCTCGTTGCACAAAAAAAAAAAAACCACAAACAAAAAGAAAAAAACACACACGCACACACTCACACACACACACAAAAAAACAAACCCCAAAAAACCCTAAAAAATCAGAGTTTGTCACAAGTGTCAAGGTGCAGTTTGCTCATGGGGACGCTTCTCCTCCAGTCCCATCGTCTACAGTGGTCAAAGAGTGGCAGCATCCTCTGGAGGGCTCCGACAGCCCCAGAACCCCAGAGCTGGGTCGTTCTTCTCTTGACGATGTAGAAACAAAATTCTTAGGGATGGCTGTCAAAATATAGGACACTTGGGTCTTAATTTAATTTTTTAATTGTATCATTGCTTAGGCCAGCTCCCAATTAAATGAATTGTACGGGATTATTTGTGCAAAATCTTCCAAAAAAAAAAAAATTTGCTTTCTACAGTGTACTGCACCTTATGAATAAGACGTCTATGGAATGAAGTTCATCTCTTCAAGTACTTTGTACAAAGATAACACAGACACAGACTCAAAAGGGTCTGAGATTTGCAAGTATCCTTATAACCTCAGCACTTCTGCAATAAAGCAATTGCTCTCGACGATTCAGTCTGCCCAAAGCGATTACAATTTCAGTTCATGAAAATCATCAGCAACATCAAAGTTCTAGCATTTGCATGATAAATCAGGTGAATTAAAGTAGATTAGTAGACACAAAGCAAACTATTTCACAGAGGCTGCAGTGCAAGTTCATTTAAGCTAGACAGAGAAATCATGCTACACAAACGAATTTAATGCTTTGATAATTTTTCCCTTGCAAACCCCATGAAAGCAGCTGAGGATCACCATAAGTCACTTTCATAAATTATTCTGAAGTATCTCTTCTTAAAGGAATTTTAAAGCTGGTTAATTTTTGCCCAAAGAGTTGGCTGAGCAGGTTGTTCTGGGACTCGGCGCTGCGGTAGCTGGCCGGGCCGGCCGCCTTGGCCCCACGGGCGGCGCGGGGGCCGTGCCAGGAGCCACGCGGGGATGGCGCTGGCCCCTTGGCCAACACTTGGTGGAGGCTCTTGCCCAGAATGGCCTTCCTGCGCTTCAGGTCCCCATTGGCGTGGCGGAGCTCCCCTTTCTTCTGGTTGTAAGGGTCCAGGGCCATCTTCTTTAGCTGGGGGCCCGTTCTGGGCTTGGGTCCCAGCTTGGTGCAGTGCGTGTCCCTCCTGCCAGGGGACAGGGCGGGCGCCTCGGCGTTGCTCCAGCTCCCACGTTTGAGCTCAGCGGTGCTCTCGCTCCTGGCCGGGCATGGTGGCCGGGCTTTCTTCTTCTTCCCATCTCCTTCCATGTTCTCCCGCGAGCCAGAGCTGCTCCGGTGGCTCAGGGACTTGTGTTCTTTCCTCCTCTTGGGGTGAAGCTTGCTGGTGGCTCTGCCTGGCTCCGTGTGGGCGTGTCTCGTGGTATTGCTGGCCACCTCATCTCTGGGCTGGTGGCCGCTGGATTTGCCTGGGTTGCCGCCTTGGTCCTTGGCGTTAGCGCTACTGTCCTTGGCCTCAGGCATGGATTTCTCCTTCCCTGAGCTGGGCTGACCCTCCTCGGGGCTGCCCACACTGGGAGCAGCCTCACTACCCATGATCTTCTTTGGTGGCACTGAATCTTTGGAAGCTCTGCTGAGTGTGGGCGATGCTGTCTTGTCCTTTGGGGGCAGGGGCTGGTGGGCACCTTCTGGAGACACCGGCTTAGCTGCACCTTCCCAGGCAGAGGCGTCACTGGCACTGGGGCTGTCCCACTTGTGGGTGTCTGTGGCTTGTGGAGACTCTGCCTTAGGGGAAGGAAGCTCTGAGACCTTCTTGGCAAGCTGGAGAAAGGGGATCCCTGCCACGGCGTTGGCGTCTGCGCTGGGATCTTCCAGGATACAGGCCCTGTATTCATCTTTGTTGCCTGTGCTTGTTGTTTTATGGGCATCGGCACAGCCAAGTTTCTGCGTTAGGAGGGGAGGGGACAATTTTTGGTTGGTGCCGTGGTGACAAGCCAAGCCAGCAAGGTCCATGGGAAACTCAGGCGAGTCCAAGAAAGGAAGTGGCTTCCCATCAAAAACTCCTTTCTCCAGCTCCTCGATGGACAGGCCAGCGATGTCGCTGAGCTCAGGGCTCCCTGCAGCAGCTGGCGGAAGAGATGGGGACAGGCAGGGTGGTGGTGGCAAGGGGTCAAATGGGGACTTCTCCATGTCTGCCAAGAGCTCAGAGAAGTCACCCACCAGGACTTCTGCTTTCACGGAGGGCTGGGGTGCTCCCAGGTCACCAGGTGCTGTTGGGAAGGAGTCAGTGGGAGCCTGCAGGCTGGGGCTCCCAGCTTCTACCAGCTGAAGGTCACTCGTGGGGTCTAGGTGGACTGGTGACCTGTGTGGGATTGAGCTGCCATGGTGAGCCACCTTCCGCTTCTTGCTCGGTGGCATTCCCTCCCGGAGAGATCCATCCTCCTTCACCTTCTCCCTGCCCTCCCTGCAGGCAGCGCCAGGCCTCATGACCCCTCGGAATTTGAAAGTCTTGCTGCTGCCCGCCAGGTGCTTCTCCATGTGCCGGTCGTACTGCTCCTTCTTGGAGAAGGTGTAGTTGCACATGCTGCAGATGAAGGACTTCTTGATGACGTGCATGACGTCGGCACAGAGCTCGCAGGCATACAGGGTGGTGTGCTTGATCTCCTGCTCCTCCACCACGCCATGCTCCTGGCTCAGGTGGCTCCGGAGCTCTTTGGTCTCCTGGTAGAACATGGGGCACTTGTGGCACAAATAAATCTTCTGCAAGCTGTGCACGACCAAGTGCCGCTGGAGCTTGAAGGGTTTGGGGAACTGTTTGCCACAGTGATGGCAGTCCCGGGAAGGATCCTTGCAGTCCGGGTGCATGGGGACAGATTTGGGGGTGTTGTCACTTTTTGCCGTGTGCTCTGGAGATGGGCTGGAGGATGCTTTGGAGGAGCTGGGTGCAGGTGTCTTCACTTTGACGCTGCTTTCCAAGGGGTCTTTCATCACCTTCTCCTGCTCAAGGGGCAGCTCCTTGGGGCTCTTGCTCTCTCTGCTGACCCCATGCCGGCCGCTGGGATCGCCGTGCCGGGAGGACCTGCTGGGTTTCCGACACATGATGGTGTTGAGGAAGTGGGTGACGGCGGCATTGTCCTCGCCGAAGCAGCCTGGCAGGCCCATCACCGACTTCTGCGCCTGCCCCTTGCGCGCGAACTGCGTGGCGTGTTCCCGCAGGTGCTCGTTGTACATCCAGACGTCGGAGATCTCCTTCAGGCACATCCCGCATGCCCACAGCCCAGCTTTGTTCCTGGTGTGCTTCTCCTTCAGGTGGTCTCGGAGCTGCTCCCGGGAGCTGAATTTGCGCTGCACACACATGTAGCAGGTGGGAGGAGGGGAAGGGTTGTGGGAGAGCTTGTGGAAGTCCAGCTCCCCCAGAGTCAGGAACCACTGGAAGCAGACTTTGCATTTGTACTGCTTGTCTTTGGTTTTGATGGTTATGTCCCCACGGTTTTTCCCCAATTTCCCATCTTCCAGCTTGCTCCTGTGCTTGCCCGACTTTGGCTTCAAACTCAAAGCGTTGTCCTCGCCATGGCCAGGAAGATCCTCGCAAGGGCTGAAGAAGCACATGTCTCTCATCTTCAGCTTTGCATTGAGCATCTCAATGTCGATGGTGTGAAATTCGGGGGAGTCCGAATCCCCATTATCTTTGGCATTGTAGGACTCCTCTGCCAGGTCGGGGGGCTCGGAGTTCACTTCTTGGAGCGAGTGTTCATCCTCAAGGTCCATCAGAGGCTCAAACATGTCCTCAGCAGAGAGGCTTTCCCCCTCCTTCTCCAGACTGCCCCAGATGTTCAAGCTGGGGACGTTGTCACCGTGGCTGTTCTGGCACAAGAAGGTCAACATGTTGTCCTCCAGATCAATGTCCTCCTTCCCTTGGTCAGTCTCCTCCTGGTCCAACCTCAGCTCGATGCTTTTAGATCCATCTGCAGCAGCATCTCCACTCTTTGCCTTGCTGCCATGACACATGTTCAGCATCAGGGCATCGTCAACAGAGATGGTCTCGTACTCGCAGGGGTCCTCCCTGGTGACACAGAAGGAGCTGGTGTCGCTGAGGTCAGAAGCCAGGCGGATGGTGAAGAGGTCGATGGCCCCCGCTGGCTGCAGGCTGACCTCGGGGACAGGTTTGGGTTTCTTGCTGCGCTTCCCATACACCCGCGTGCACTTCCTCCGGACAAACTGGTCGTCCCTGGGGAACAGCTGGGAGAAGGTGGAATCATCGTCGAAAAAGCTCTGGAGGTCTGAGGTGGCCGTGCTGTCCCCGCAGTGCTCCCTGCCTGGCGGCACATCTGCCTTCACCCACCGCTTTGGATCTGCAGGAGGAGGGCTTGTCCCTGGTGTGGTCTGCAGAGCACCATGCCCAGAAACATTTTGGGTGGTTCCCAAATCACAGTTCTCCAGCAGCAAAGCCCCTTCGCCAGGAGCTGTGGGACCCTGCAGGGCACCACTCCAGGTCCTGGTGTCACTGCCTGCCACAGGACTGCCCCCTGTCCCAGCATTCATGTCCTCTGTGCCATCAGCACCACAATGCTGCTCTGTGCCCACCTTGCCCCATCCCTTCTCCACTTGCTCCACAAACCCACTGATCCATTTTTTGCAAGCCTGCTTGTCTTCCACTGCATCTGGATCTTCCACCTCCCCAGGAGAGGTGCCTGTGGCTGTCTCCTTGCTGACCATCTCCTTTAGAGACCCCATCCTGCTGCCCAGGTCTTCCTCAAGCTCGGCTGCACAAGAGGACTCTTTGGCTTTTTGGGAGTGCTGGGCTGTGCTGGTCCTGTTTTGCTCCTCTTTGGAGATGCAACCATCTGGCTGGTGCAAGCCCTCCGTGATCCCGGGCAGGCTGGAGCTGAGGGCAGCAGGACCTGTGCTCTTCTCCTGCTCACAGGGACCATTGGGCTCATTCCTGCTGGGAAACACCTTCGTTTTCCTTCGTCTCACTTTCCTGTTGAGTTGCTTCTCAGAACTGCTGTTCTCCTCACCAAGATCTTTGCTTTGGCTCCTTCTGCCCTTTTCCCCTTTCCTGACCTGCCATCCCGAATCCAGCTTCCCAGACGCTGCCTCTCCCGATCCCCTCATCTCCGAGCGCGCTCCCTTTGCCTTCACCTCCCTCTGCAGGACATGTGTGCGGTGCAGCTCCTGGGACATCTCCAAGGAGATCACGCTGAGGTCGCTGAGCACTCTGCTGACCACCTCCTGCATCTGCGTGCTGGGGTCTTTCTCCAGGTTTGGGAGTATTTTCTTGGGAATGCGTTCAGCGGTGGAGGTCAGCACCTGTGAGCTGCAGGTTTTGTCTTTGACCGACGCCTTCAGGCTCCTCCTGGGCACCTTTGGGGCTGCTTTTGATGTCCTGTGTGCAGGAATCAGAGGGGACCTGGGAGTCTTGCTGGGCTGTGGCAAACCATCATTCTTCACCTGGTGCTTGACAGCTTTGTGCCTGGTCAGGCCAGGCTTGGAGCGGAAAGTGGCTGAGCAAATATCACAGGTCACCGGGAGTCCATTGGGCTTTTTTCCTTTGTGGAGTTCATTTTGGGGTGGGTCTGGAGTCCTGCTGGGTGTGTAGTCCTCTCCTTGGCCCACACTGTTTAACACACAACCCCCAGCTTCTGCAGCCCCATGGCTTTTGGATTTCTCCCCTTTTAAACTCTTTCCTTCACTCTCTGTAGTTTTGGAAAGAACAAGTCTCACCTCTGCTGCCCCTGAAAACTCATGGCCATTTAATTCAGCAGGAGCAAGATCTCCAATCCCTGTAAGACCTCTGCTGATGGCAGCTGACACATCCTGAACAGCAAAACCATTGCATAAAGCCTCTGGTTCACTTCGATGCTTATTCCCGACACGGGAGCAGTTTTCAAGCTTGTTCTCTTTGTTCAGGTTGACCTCCCTTCCTTCCACGGGCAGAAGATCTGCTCTGGGCTGGGCTGGATAGTCCTGGGTTTCTGGAGGGGTGGAGTTAACGACTGTGTCTGTGATGGCACACCCTTGGCTTTCTTTAAAATCCGGCAGCACAGCACCGGTGTTTTCGGGGACCTCCTTCCCAGCACCCTTTTGGTGGAAAGGCGGCGAGCAGGGAAGAGAACTGTCTTTCCCAGGAGGTTCCTGTGGACCACCCATCTCCAAGGCAGAGCCCACCAGAGCATCACCGTGCAGCAGAGCACAGGGTCTCACTGTCACCTCTCTTCCAGGTGATTCACAGCTGCCCAAAACACCATCAGGGAGGTGATGAGGATGCTCCTCAGCCGCTTCCATCGGCACAGCCCCGCAGTGATGCAGCGAGGGAGGTAAGGCAGGTGTCCCTTCCCATGTCCCCTGCTGTGCTGGGCTCACGGTGTGATGGATGTGATGGCTGCTGGTTGTGGGAAAACAACTCTTTGTGACGAATGAACTTGGTGTGGCAGGCAGGGAGGAGTTGTATTCCTTCTCATCCGGGAGCTGAGTGCCTAAACTGGGGACCTCTCCCACCTCGTCCCCACTGCTCTGCAAGCATTTGAGGTCAGAATATTTGGCTGGTGAGAGCAGGCTGGCTGGAGATTCACCCGTGTAATCACAGCCATCGAGGGACAACTTGCCATTCCCTTCTCTGGGAACATCTGCACTGACCCTGCTGGCTTTTATCTCCGTCCCCAAGCTTTGATCCTGGTGGAGATCCCCCTCAGAGGGACCAAAGGGGCTGACAGGACTTGTGGGAGCACTGCCCGGGTGCTGTTCCCCCTTCCCCACCCAGCTCCTTTCCAGCCTCTCTCCCTCTTCTCTGCCCAGCATTTCTTCCTGGAGCAAACCACGGCTGGGGTGGGATTGCTCGTGTTTCCTAAATGCCAAGGTCGTTGTGTTGTTATCTCCCTCCTGCTCTTCCCCGAGCTGATCAGCTTTCCTTCCCTGCCCTGGCAGCGAGGTCGCCGCGGTGCTGCTGGGTGGTGAGAGGTCATTACGCTCCTGGGAAACACCATCTGCAGGGATATTAATGTCCCTCGGCCCCGGGGCTTCATTTGCTAAGTGCTGCAGCTCTGTTACATTATTTTGCAGCTCCGGCTTTGCCGACGTGGATTGTTTTGCACGGTAAGAGCCCTCTGTGTCCAACACCTCCAGCTGCTCGCATCCTCTGGGAGAAAGCACCTCTTTCCCTGGAGCAGTGATATTTCCAGTGCTGCTTCCAGTGGGGAGATCCCCTTCCCCTTGGGTCTGCTCTTCTCCTTCCAAGGCACCACTGCTCCGCTCCTGGTGCTCCGTCTGGACGTGCGTGGTGGCACAGGGGTGGCTGGGAGCCAGCAGCCCGGGGAAGCACGGCATCAACAGCTCCTCCTCGTTGTTCTTCACTGTCCGGGCGACGAAGAGCTGGAGCTGCTGCAGGGGGTTGGCAGAGGTCTCCTGGGATGCCCCCATCATCTCCTGGGAAGGGTGGTTGCTCTCCTTGGGCACACTCAGCATCTCAAACAGCAGCACTTTGGACTTGCTGGCTTTGTCACTGGCTCCAGAGCTTTGAAAGGTGTTGGGACTCTTCTCCTCTGTCTCCTCCACCAGCGCAGGCCCATCACCACCCCCATTGAGACCCACAGCATTTTTCACTGTTTTGGGGGGCTCAGTCCTGCTTAAGGTTTTTTCTTCTGTATCTGGGACCTCTTTGACATGAGGTGAAAAGGAGAGATCCAAGGCTGGGGTGGGACCCTGCTGAAACCCAAATTGGGGTTTAGGGTTTGGAAGATGAGCATCAAACTTCTCCAGCTCCGCAGGATCAGCGTCGGCTTTCCCCGGCACAGGGAAGCCCTCGGCATCACACTGGCATGGCAGGGATGGCAGGGGGTCTTTGGTTACTTCTGATGCACCCATGGTCTCAGGGAACACGGAGTTGGTGACAACAGCAGGGCTTTTTGTCACAGGGCCGGTGTAGATGGGAGCCTCTGTTTGGTCAGTTGTGCTTGAGCCAGGTAGACTGTTGGAAGAAAACCCATTTTCCATCTTCCTGAGGTCTCTTTCCTCGGTGGCTGCAGCTCTCTGGAGCCGCTCACTGCTGTCTTTGGAGCAGAAATGGTTTGTGGCCAGCGGGGCTGGGTCACACATCCCAGTTTCCAGCGAGCCCAGCTCCAGCGGGCACGGCCAGGGCTCCCTGGGTCTCTCATAGTCCTCACGGGCAGTCACCACCTCTGGCTTCTCCCCTGCCAGCCTCTCCTCAACGCAGAGGCTCGACCTGCCCAGCTCACTTGCCAAGAACAGCCCTTTCTCCTGGCCTGCCTCTGGCTCTCCCTGGGGGAGCGCTGGGAACCGCTCGGCCTCCTGCGCTCGCAGGTGGACAGCCACGGACGGCTCGGGTTTCTGGAGGGTGACGGACACCTCGGAGTCCAACTTGCTGGTTTGCAGTTGGCTCTCCAGCTCCGTGACCAAGCGCTTGATCTCCAGCTCGTCATCTGAAATGTTGCCCATGAAGGTCACGTTGTAATCCGCCATCCTGTCTGGCAGCGGCAGGGAGAGCTGGCTGCCGGGGACAGCTCCTTCCTCGGGGAATTTCTTGGCTGGTGGCTTTTCCACGGAGAGGCTGTGGAACTGAGTCATGTCTTCTGGCAGCATGGGAGCCACCTCCTCCATGAGGGACCATTCTTTCTCCGGCAGGAAGGGTGGGAACGGCTGCTCGAAGGGCAGCGGCTTGCGGGGCGCGCTCCCGGGGCAGGGGAACGCTGTCACGTACCCATCCTTGCTCTCGTACGGATCGAACTCGGCGACGGGCAGCTCGCCGAATATCGACGAGGAGTCAAAGCTGAGAGGGGAGGACACTTTGCCCTGCGGCATCTCCGTGGCGAAAGGGGAGATGCTGGAATGTTTCTGCTCGAAGGAGCTGGCGCTGATGTCATCCCGGCACAGGTACATGTCATCCATGTGGGAGGAGCCCAGCGCTGGGGGCTTTGGGAAGAGGTTGTCCTCGTAGTGACCGGGAAGGCCTTTGGGATCAAAAAACGCGTTGTCACTGCTGATATACGGATCAGGCGTCTTGGCAGCGAGCATCATTCCCACTGCATCCCCCCCGTAGGTGGGAGCATGTGTGGGATAATCCTTGTGACTGTCACAGAGGCCCTGGCCCTTTGTGAATTTGATTCCTGCTTCCGAGCAGGTGGCACTCCCGCGGCCAGGACTCGATTTGTTACCGCTGTGGGGTGGAGCAGTCACCTCCTCTGCGTGGTATTTCAGCCCTTTACTTGGGAAAGGGGCAAACTGGTGCCTCTGGTGGTCCACGGTGAGCTCAGGAGAGCGCTGAGCCTGCAGGGTGGGCTCTCCTGCCTCACCTGGGAGCTTTGCTGCTCCTCTGGGCTCTTCCACCCCCTCCTTAGAGGAGAAGCTGGCAGGGCTCTGGCCTGGGGTGGCCGTGCTGAGCATTTGCTTTTCCTGGGGCTGTGGTGACAGCTCCTCCTTTGCACTGTCCATGGCAGCAACATCTGGTTCAGTACCCGGTCGTGTCCTGGAGCCTGCCAGCAAAGGTTTGACTGAGCCAAACCTCCTGCTCCCCCTGGCAATGTCCTCTTTGCTCTCCTGGCTCGTCTTTGGGCTGCTGTGCTGGGGAGGGCTGAGGGGAGTCCTTGGCACACGGGCTGGGCTGCCTGAGCGCCTCCTCCTCTGGGTGCCACCCTTGTCACCAGCCCCACCAGCACGGGGTGGGCTCATGCCCATCTCTCTGGGCACGCTGTGGTTGATGCCAGCAGATGAGTGGCTGCTCCTCCTTCGGGCTCTGGCAGCACAATCCTCTTTCTCAGCATCCTCCTGACTCAGGACATCCCCGTCCTCTTGTGCCTCCCTTTTCTGACTGTCCCTTTTCCGGCTGCAGCTCCAGGCTGGGTCTTTCTCTCGGGCTCTCTCACTTCTGCCCAGGCGTTTCTTGCTGAAGCTGTACTTGCTCCTCCCCACGAATCCCATGCCACGCTTCTTCCTGCCCTGGGGCTTGCTGCACTCTGCCCCCTCCTCATCCGAGTCGGACACGTAGTCGTATTCCCGCAGCCTGCCCTCCTTGGTGGCTGCCAGCGGCCTCTCGGTAGCCTGGGGCAATTGGGCCGGCTTGCTGCTCTTCACCTGCAGCTTGTGGAGCTTGTTCTTCTGCTGCACGATCTTGTGGATGAGCTCCTTGCTCCACGTCCCGCTTCGGGGCTTCCGCTTCTTCATGTCCTTCATGGAGAACCGCAGTGGCTTGGAGCTCTTGCTGGCGATGCCTGGTCCCACCTCGCTCCTCATCAGAGGGTCTTGGCTGAGTTTCCTGGGATGCTTCTGGCTGGAGGTGCTCTCTGGTGGGATGCTGTTCTTCCTGCCTGCCCTCAGCCTGGCTGTCCTCTCTGCTCCCTGTGCTGCGGGATCCGTCTCCTGCGGCGCCACCCTCCGTGCCACCCTCCCTTTGTGAAGGTGCCGCTTTCCTGCCCCTCTCTTCACCTGCTCCCTGCCTGGGTGGCCATCTTCACAAAAACAGCCAGCCTTGGCCTCTCCTGCTGCCTTCTCCTCCGCTGCCTGCTTGGATTTGCTCTCCGAGGCCGGGCCCTCCTTGGCCTTGTGGGCCATCCCCCCGGCAGCCGCCTTCACGCCCGGCAGCTCCTCATCAGCGAACACGTCGATGAAGCTGCTGTCGATCTCCGCGTTATCCGACTGGTAGCCCAGGCCGTTGAGGGCCTCGGTGATCAGGCTGTCCAGCTTGGCATCGTCGATGTCCAGGTCGGAGGCGCTGAGCGGGAGGGAGCTGGCGGCCAGGCCGTGGAAGAGGCCGCCCTTCAGAGCATCCTCCTTGCCCTCGCTTTTGCCTTCCCCATCCAGCAAGAAGTCGTCGCTCTTGTTTAATGCCAACAGATGTCCCTGGGGGTCTGGAGAGAGCGCCAGGCCGGGGGCTTTGGGAGGCTCCGGTGGGAGCGTTTTCCGCCCCTCGGCTGCCCGGGGAGCGTCCCTGGGCTCTGCCTGGGCAGTGGGGTGGGAGGCGCAGAACTGGCGGTGCTGCAGGAAGGAGGACAGGTTGCTGTAGTTCTGGTCGCATTGTCTGCAGGTCAGCAGCACGTCCAGCTGGTCCAGGCTGGCGCTGCTCAGGGAGGTGGCCAGCAGGTGATGGGAGGAGTAGGGTGGTGGGGGCTGCTCCCCGTCCAGCCCGTCCGAGCATCCTTTGGCCGCCTCCCCGGCGGGTTTGTGGAACGGGCTGCCCGGGGCACATTTCAGGAGGCTGTCGTCTTTCAGAGCATCCGCAGGGAAGCTGAAGGATTTGACAGAGTCTGGGGGGTGGTAATGAAGCGAGCTGGGACTCAGAACCTCAGAGGGGTGGAAGGCTTTGTTGGCATCCTTGGCGTGGCAGGGGTGCTGGAAGAAGGGCGAGGGGGTCAGCGCTCCGGACATCTGGCTGTCCTCAAAGCCGGGGTTGAGAGGGCTGCTGGACATGGGGGACAGCGACGAGCAGGTGCTGCCACACGTGGGGTTGGGGACGGGGGACGGCAGTGGGGACCCGCAAGGGGAGGCAGCTGCCAAGGCTGATGGTGGCAGGACCAGCCCTGAGCCTGCCGAGCTCCTTGAGGGAGGAGGAGGAGGAGGAGCTGCTTGAGCAATACTGTAGAACAGTGCTTTGCTTCTCGAGTCACAGGCAGGAGACCCTGGTTCCTTCCCACTCTCAAAGGAAAAAGCTCCTGTCCCGCTGGGTTCTCCCCTCTGCAGGCTCTCTCCCGACAACAGCTTTTTGCTGTGATACCCTGGAGAATTGCTTATGGGGGGCCCTTTCTGGGCTTTCCCGCTGCCCTGCCAGTCCGACGTGCCCAGGGGGAAGGGGAGCTTCTGACTGCTGATGTGTCTCGACAGCTCCAGCCTGTTGGCACCGGGCATTGCAGAAGGGAGGTGCATCTGCTGCCAAGGCAGCCTGGCATTTTTCTGCCTGTGCTGCCTCTGCTCGGGGCCAGACTGGCACTCGAATGAGAACTGGTTTCCAACAGGGTTTGAATAAGGTGCTGAATTCTGGTCCATGGGAGAAAACGCCTTCGTGGCACCTTCCCAAGCTTGCACAAGCCGGGGGTGGGTGGGTGCCGTAGTGGGAACGCTCGTCTCGAAAGGCACGGCTCCCGCGCCGCCGCTGCCCGCGGGGGAACTGCAATAGGCCTTGCTCTGAAAGTGCACTTGGGACAGGGAGTTTGGTGGCACGGTCCTTCTCAGGGGGCTGCTCTGCGCCAGCAGCCGCGGGCCGGGGACGCCGTCCTTGGCCGAGCCTTGCCTCTTCCCCACCGGCTTTGGCATGGTAGGCGAGTGTAAACTAGACGGAAAAACAGCTTGGTTTTCTTGGAAAGTGCTTGGGTTTTGGTCGATAGCACCAGACGACGGGAGAGCACCAGTGGGGTCGGCGGGATGCTCGGCCCTGCCCTTGCAGCAGGGCAAGGGGCCATGGTGCAGGGCCGGCGGCGGCGGCGGGTGCAGGAAGGGCGGCGGCGGCGGAGGGGGCACGGCCAGCCCGTACAGCCTCCCCTCGGGGGCCACGCTCTCGTAGGAACCCCCACTCCCAAGCGGCTCCTCCAGCCACTCTCTGGGGGACGAGTGGAAGGCGAAGGCACCGGGAGCCAGCTGGGCGGTGGTGGCGATTCCCACCTCCAGGTACTCCTGGCCGGCCGCGCTGCTGCGGAACGGCTCCTTCCCCGCCTCGTGCAGCAGCTGGAAGGGGAACTGGCAGGGCAAAGCCCCCAGGCCGTGCACAGCGGCTTTGCCACCCTCGGAGAAAGAGCTGGGCTTCTGCACCGAGATCCCGTAGGTAGCACCGGCGAAGCTCTTCTCCGGGGAAGGCCAGGACTCGGCCCGGTTTGCCTGGAACTCTAAATAATGTAGCTGCCCATGGGTGCCGGGGCTCTTGAGGGGGATGCCGGCGGCGGGGGGCTGCCCCTTGGGGCCGAGGGAGGGCCCGGGCTGTGAGGTATAACTGGTGGGGGTCCGGCCGCCGGCAGGGTCGGGGAAGCAGCGGCCGAAGCCGATTTCCTCTGGCCGGAGCTCGGCGTCGCGCTGGGGGATGCCGGGCACGTGGAAGCGGTAGCTGCCGTCCGCGGGGGTCACCTCCGGCTTCTTCGGGGGCGTCACCTTCTGCTGCGGGTAGGCGATGCCGATGGTGGGGCTGGGCCGGGTGCCGGCGATGCTGAGCCGGTAGAGCTGCTGGTGGCCCCGCTCGCCCTTCCCGGAGCGCCGGCTGCGCTCCCGGGCTCGCCCCTTCCCCGGCGGGGACAGGGGGCTGCCCTTGACCTCTCCCCAGGTGCTGTCATTGCCGCCGAACTTGGGCTTGCACTGCAGGGATTTGAAGTCGATCTTCCCCGCTTGCTGCGGCCGGATCACGGCTTCCCGCTGGCTGTGGGGCTCCTTGTCCTTGGGGCCGGGGAAGGGGGGCGTCCCCTCCCCGCCCAGCGCCCTCCCATCCTTGTCCCCGCAGCCTTCGCAGCCAAAGTCCTTGTCGGGCTCTTTGGGGCCGGCCTCAGTATCGCCGATGGTGTAAACATGCTGGGTCTCTCCAGTCATGATACCGAGGAGGGGACAAGGCTACAGAGCCCCGCTGTCCCGTCCCGCTGCGCGCTGCCGTGCCCCGGTCACGGGCATGGTCCTCCGCCGATGGGCACCGGCGCGGGCAGAGGGGCAGCGGCTCCCCGGGGCCGGGCTGCGGGCGGGTCCCGAGGGCCGGCGGGGCTCTGCCGCATCCTTCAGACCTGCAGCCAACAGGAGAGAAGAGGGGAAGGCTGGGGGTCAGTCAGGGAAGGGGCAGGGGAAAGATTTTGGCCCCTTTTTTTGGACTGCGGTTGGAGGAGGGGGCATCGCAACCCCCCTCCGGGGTGTAACCCTGCAGCTTCGGGCTCTTCAAAGGATGCTCAGAGCAGCTCACCTCTGGCAAAAGCTGCTGAGGAAGCACTTTTTTGCCTCCCGGGAAAGCTATTTCTGGGTTACTTCTTAGCAACATAAGCAGAAAAAGATGACAGAAGAGCTCCACCTACGGATTAGTGGGAAGGGCTGTCGGGATGGGCTGGGAGAGGCAATCCTGGCAAGGGCTCTCTGTCCCCGTGTCCCCGAGTGCCCGTGTCCTCCTGCTCCTGTGTCCCCAGGTCCCCGCTGCTGGAGGGAAGATGAAAGGAAAAAGTTTTTCCCCCTGGAGCTGCCCCTCATCGCTCTGAAATCCTTGGAGAAAGGACTTCACCACCCTCCCTGCAAACTGCCCTGGAAATTTTAGATGTTATTAAGGAGGCAAAACCAGAAAAGCTGAGTCCCGAATTTCCCAGCTGATTTTACAACCCAGACCTCGGGGTGTTGGATACGGAGCACAAGTCGAGTGCAGACGTTTAAAAGGCGCCACCAGGATTTTATATGAAGAAAGTTTTAATAAAAAGAAGGGTAAAGTTTTGCTTTAAAGAGTATTTTTTTTTGTTTGTTTGTTTTTAAAGAGAAGTCTGCAGGAAACAGTGAGGGATTTTTCTCCTCCCTCGCTGGAAATGTTTCTTTACCGTCTGCTGCAGTGGGTCAAGTCATGGCACTGCTGCAAGGGGGTGAGGAGCAGGAAATTCAGTTTATTCCTCTCCTTCTGGGTGTAATTCCCATAGATCCCAACCCCACCGGGTTTGCCCATCCTGCGCTGGAGTGACCTGAGCACAGAAGATTTTCCAAGGAAAAGGGGAGCACCCTGCATCTCTCCAGGACCCCACCTCTCCACTCCCACCTGGAATCTGTCGGGATGAGCACCCCAAGCGCTGCATTAATAACAATATTCGGGACAGAGAGGGGCGGCTGCATCCCCCAGTCCGGTTCGAGCTGCCAGGCCTGAATTCCTCCCCAATTTCACACCCTGCCGAGTGAAACGGATCCGGGGCCGATAGGGTCGGAGCCGAGCGTGCCGGCTCCGCGGCCAAAGCTCACACGCGGCCCTTTGGCACAAAGGGCTCTGCTGGGAAAACAATGCCCCACTTATGCCTCAGCCAGCCACAACTCCAGAGCCCGCTCGCTGCTGTTTAAATTTGCAAAGGCTCCTTGCCAAGATAAAATACCCAAGGCCAGCGCTCGCTACATTATCACAGTCGGGCTTTTCAGCCACATAAAGGAGCCTTTTTTTTTTTTTTGTTGTTTTTTTTTTTGCGAGGGAAAGGCTGGTCGGTGTGGCTGGAGAGCTGCAGGATTTGCACGGCAAGGGTTGAGGGGGGCCAGGAGACACAAACATCCTGCTCCCTGCGCTGGCAGAGGGATGGGGATGGGGACAGCAGGGCTGGTGGCACGCAGGACTGTCCCATTGCTGATGGCACCCACGTCCTGCCGGCGGTGGCAGAGCCTGGGCAGGAAATGGGTGTGGATTTACCCCACGCAAATCACGGATGGTGCACAGGTAGAAGGGCAAGGTGTCCATTAGGGATTTGTTCACCAAAATCTCCCTGCCAGGGCTTAGGGGTCCTCTCTCCCTGCCTGGGGGTCCCTCCTGCTGGCTGTGGGGCATCGCTCTGAGGTAGCCCAGCAGCCCCTGGAGCAGGGAAATCCGGGGCCTCATGCGGCTCCGATGGGGCAATCGATAAGGAGGGCTGGGCGTGTTGATTTAAAGTGATACTGCCCAGGCAGCTCCTGCATCCATCCCCCGGAAGGTCACGGGTATGCCACAGGCACAGTTCACCCCCCGTGGGATGGGGAATCCAGGAAAAAAGGAAAATTCGGACCATTCCCTCTGGCTTTTACAGCCCTAGCCTGCCCTCAGCACCAGGCTCCTCCACGAGTTACCACTGGCATCACTCCTTGGATTTTGACATTTCAGCTCCTGGAAGAGGAGGTGGAAAGGGATGGAACGGAGGCAAAGGGAGCCTGGCTTTTTAAAAAACCCCTGCGATTATTGCCAGGCTGGCTGGCTGCGGGCAGAGCCATCCCCACCTGCATTGCTGCACCTTGCCGGGGGCTTGGAGCATCCTCCCTCTCCTGGAGCCTCCCGCAGGCTCCCGCAGCCCCTGGGGGACAGGGGACACGGCCAGCAGCGGTGGCAGCAGCCTGGCTGGCACGGAGCGCCGTGCCTGGCGCTCTCTCGGGGCAGGTCCCGTCCTGCCGGGAGCCCAGCGTGCCAGGCGCGTTGTGATTTTGTGATTCACCGCCCGGTGCCCGCGGGGCAGGGCTGAGCTGAGGGTCCCCGAGCACCCCAGAGCTTCCCAATCCCCCCCGCAGGCTGTGAATCCCGGGGGACCACAGCACCCCCAGCTCCTTCCCACGGCAGAAAAGCTGAGATCCCACCAGCGGCTCATGCGGGACGCCCTGCAGGGACCACAGCGTGGGCAGGGCAGCGACAGGGGAAGGATGTGCCCGGGGTAAACCCCCACAGAATGGTTGTGCGAGCAGGAAAAAGCCAAACATCCCACGAGGAAACGGCAGGCACGGCTCCGACAGAGGGAATGACCCCTTCCCACGGCAGGCACAGCGGGGACGGCCTCGGCGGGGTCTGGCAGAGCCGGGCTCAGCGCTGGGCTCGGCTTCTCCCCTGCCTGACCTTGGCGAGTCGGTTACTCGCGGTGACTCAGCTCCATCTGGAAATCAGCCCGATAACGCTCCCCCCGCTTATCTATCGCTCCTCTATCGCCTGAGCTGATTAGGCGGGCAGGGACTGTTCCTGCCCTGCCTCTGGACAGTGCCCAGGGCAGCCCTGCTGGGGCTGGCACACGTGCGGGGCTCGGGGAGAGGGGCTCTGCTCGGGGGGGCTCCGCTGGAGGTTTGCTCCAGGTGAGCTCGGGGGCTCCAAGGGGAACAAACCAGCCCGGGATGGGTCCCTGTGGCAGGGACAGCACCCAGGGAGTGGCTGGAGCCGTGCCAGGGCAGGTTTAGGTTGGATGTCTGGAAAGGTTCTTCCCCAGAGGTGCTGGGCACAGCCCTGAGGCTGCCAGAGCTCCAGGAGAGTCTGGACAGCGCTGCCAGGGATGCCCAGGGTGGGGCTGTTGGGGTGTCTGGGCAGGGCCAGGGATTGGCTCGATGATCCCTGTGGGTCCCTCCCAGCTCAGGATATTCCATGATTTCATGGAGCTGCTGCTAGCACAGCCAGGAGTGTGGCAGCTCAGCTCAGGGATCAGGGACAGGCGTGGGAGTGGGTGGCTGGAAAATCTCAGGATGCCAGCTGGGTGGCAACTGCCAGGGCACTGCCCTTCACGTGCTGCTGGGAGGGAGGTGGGTGAGGGCAGCATTCCAGGGCCTCAAGGGGCTGCAGGAGAGCTGGAGAGGGACTGGGGACAAGACCTGCAGGGACAGGACACAGAGAATGGCTCCCACTGCCACAGGGTGCATTTAGATGGGATATTGGGAAGGAATTCCTGGCTGTGAGGGTGGTGAGGCCCTGGCACAGGTGCCCAGAGCAGCTGTGGCTGCCCCTGGATCCCTGGAAGTGTCCAAGGCCGGACTGGACAGGGTTTGGAGCAGCCTGGGATAGGGGAAGATGTCCCTGCCCATGGAAGAGTTTTAAGGTCCCTCCCAACCCAAACAATCCTGGGGTTCCATGAGGGGATCCCACACGGAACCCCCTGGCTCTGTGGGCTTTCAGTGGCTTCATGTGGCACAAGGGTGACTCTGAACACACTTTGTCCCCAGAAAGAGGCTTTTAACCCCTGCCTAAAGGATTGAAATCCCACCCAGATGGATCCATCCCACCCAGCATGGCTTTGCCTGGAGCTGGGAAAAATCCCTTCCCTTCTGAACGGGCCCCTTCTCCAGTCCCTTTAAGCTCCCTCCCTCTTGCCACTGAGCAGCTGCAGGGCCAGAGAAGGTCCCTGAGTATCCCTGCAGCCAGAGGCATTCCCAGAGCCCGTCTGAGCTGGGGAGGAGAGTTTGGCTCCCAAAAATAGCCTCTGAGACCGTGCTGTCAGCTGGCCCCTACCTTGGCACCCTCCGTGCTCAGCTACTGCCGGGTCTCACTTTCACCTCCCATGAAAAATGGATTTCTTGGCTGCAAAGGAAAGAGAAAAATATGTCAGGAATCTGTGCTTGGCTTGGCTGTGGTGCTGCAGCGTGTGGGGAGTGCTCAGTGCCAAAAGAGGGGGGATTCCACCCCAAAATTCCCATCCTGGCCATGCCCAGGCGGGTCCCCCAGGCGGGTGGCTTTGACTGGGTGCCGTGGGAATGAGGGAATGGGGGAGATGGATCCCATCTCCCCCTCTGCTGCATCCCTGCATCCTGCAGAGCTGCTGCCTTTGGGGTGCATCCTATCCATGAGCCTGAGAGGCAGGAAATGATGGAGGAGGAGGAAAGGGGAACTGAGGGTGGCCAAAGCCCAAAGCCCAGCCCTGGGCGCACTCTGGGCACTGCCAACCTCTCCCAGCTGTGCCTGACCCTGCCCCTGCCATTCCCAAGCCCCCCAGAGGGAGCTTTCCCCAAATTTGGGTAAAGATGGGGATTTTAAGGGCTCGCTGTTCCCTCCCTGACAGCCCCAGCTCCAGCCTGGAGTTGACCCCTGCTCGAAGAAGAAAACATGGATCACATCCCGACACATCACACCCACCCCAGGCAGACAGAGAAAAGCAGGATCAGGGCTCTGCCTCCTGCCAGGACACGGGGCAGCAGCAGCAGCAGCACACCCAGGGGGAGGGGACACCTTCCATGCCAGCCCCGGGCCCTGCTGTCCCCAGGGAGGGCAGCTGGGACTGGGGCTGCAGCAGCTCCAAAGGGACAGAAAAACTGGGGGATCCCCTGGGGAGACACCACAGAGGGAAGGAGCCAAGTCTTGGTGCTGAGAGCTTGAAAAGGACCTTGGAAGAGAGGCTGGGAAAGATTTTGGGGATGCAGACACACAGAGGGCCACTCACAGGTACAAAGGGACACATGGACACGGCCCTGGATGTTCTGGTCTGGCTGTGTTGGTGCAAGAAGTGATTTCCTGTGGGTTTTCCTGGCTCAGGGAAGTTAGAAGGTTGTTCAGAAAGTTTCTTTCCTGCTCACAATGATCCAGAATTGATTTGCTGGCTCTGAGCAGCTCTGAATTTCCACACTTCCAGTGGGGATGTGGATTTTTGCAGAGTCCTAATCCTTCCTCACTTGTCACAGAGCAGGAGGAGGAGGAGAGGCTGAGCCTGGCAGCTCTCGGGACACCCCACAGGATGTAGGGGTGTCACCAGCTGCTGTCACCAGCCACTCTCTCGGCTCCATGCCCAGAGTCCCCTCCCAGCCCCGAGGCGCTTCCAGAGCAGGCTGCACGTCAGGGATGCGGCAGGAGGAGGTGGCTGGGCTGGGGGGACAGGAGGTGACCCCAGACAGAGCCCAGCCCCAGCTGGAGGCCATCCCAAGGCCGGCATGGATGGCTCGGGGTGGGCTGGCAATGCCCAGCTCCAGCCCCGGCCAGAGGAGCTTCTCCAAAGGAGAGGGGATGGCTGCAGGCAGGGAGAGGGGAGGCTCTCCCCGGCGTCAGCCCCGCTTCTCCTCACCCATCACGGGGCAGGAAGATCAGCTGGGATGTGCCAGGCGGGGCCGGGAGCTGCTCCGGGGAAATCCGGGTTGGATCCACGCGGGAGTGAGGGCAGAGGCAGGAGCTGCATCCTCCTGCGCTGCTTCCCAGCGAGAGGAAACTCCCAGATCCCCTAAATAAGGGCTGCTGTGTCTCGGTGCCCTTCGGAGCATCTGCATCCCAAAAACCCAGAGACACCTGAGACCTCCCGAGCCCGAGGCTGCGCTGTTTAATCTCCCTGGGGATCAGCAGCGGGGCTGGGGCTGACAGCAGCATCTTTGTGGGGCTGGAATAAAGCCTGACTTCTTCTGCCATTTATTTAAGGAATATTAATCTTTCATTTTCCTTCTAAATGCTCCTGTTTGCTAAGGACCTATCTGTTACCTAAGTGCTCCGATAAATCTTCGAAGGTAAAATTACATGTTAGATGCTGCCAGAAGGGTACATTTAAGAATACTTCCTAAATTATCAACTGCATTAATCTTAATTACTTGGGTAAAAGTAGAGTCTGGCATTAGGGTGGACTAAATTGAGCGGGTGTTTGCTTGTCTTTATCATACCACATATTTGAGATCATTTAACAGAGCCCAGATAAAAGGGGCAGCCAGGGCCAGAGCAGCTGCCTCATGGAAATGATGGCTCTGGGTGACAAAGAGCAGCTGGGAGGGGACCCTGCGGTCCCTGAGATGGCAGAACCTGCCTGGAGCAGGTGGAACCCCGGCAAAAATGTCCCAAAAATGCAAATGAACTCCTCAGACACCAGGCTGGATGATGAAGGAGTTTTACCTCATGGAGAGGCAGGATGGGGGACGGCTTTAAACTGGAAAAGAGGAAGATTAGATGGGATGTTGAGAAGGAATTCTTGGCTGGGAGGGCGGGGAGGGACAGGGATAGAATTCCCAGAGCAGCTGTGGCTGCCCCTGGATCCCTGGCAGTGCCCAAGGCCAGGCTGGACAGGGCTTGGAGCAGCCTGGGATGGTGGAAGACAAGGGGTGGAATGAGATGGGCTTTAAGATCCATTCCAAGCCAAACCATTCCAGGATTCCCTGATAAAGTTGGAGGGTTTGGTGTCCCCCGGGGTGCTGGGGCAGTGCAGGGCTCTGGGAGCAGCTCATCCCTGGTGATCAGCCCCCGTCCTGCTGGGCACAGCCAGAGCAGGAGGCACGACATCCTCTGTCCAAGGTTTTCCCAAATTTTCCTGCTTATTTGGACAAGGGCACCGTGCCTGAGCAGGCCCTGGCTCTGAGATGAGCACATCCCTCAGTGTTTGAGGGCTCAGAACTGAAATGTGGCAGGGCTTGAAGTGCTCCTTTTCGCTGGGCCTTGCACAGCTATGAAACATTCCTGATGGGAAATGTCCCCATCCCCAGGGCTGCCTGACCTGGGCACATTCCTTATCCAAGAGGGAATTGCTGAAGCCAAAGGGGAGGGTTTTCCTCTCTCTGGTTCACTTTTGTTTTAAATGTGAGGAAAATCTGTCCCTGGAAACCCCTGTGCAGGGGATGCTGAGGGGAGCTGCTGGCGGGAGGGGAGGAATTATTCCGTGCTGCTGGAGATGGGGATAAAGGATGGATCTGGGAGAAAGGGAGCTCAGAGGCCACACCAGGACCATCCACATCCCCAGCTGACTCCTGGGCACCACCAGGGCATGCCCAATGTCCTGTGATCCCGCATTCCCTCACCCACTATCCCAGGATCAGGCCCTGCTCCGTATTTCCCTCCTGTGACCCCCCCCAAAAAAGGAGAAAAAGGCCAAAAATCCCAGGCAACGACAGCATTCCCAGGCCAGTCTCACATTTCCTTCCTCCCAGCAGAGCCTGGGTCTGCTCCAAGCTCCCCAGCCCTGGTCAAACGGGGACAGGAAACCTGAGAGCCACGAGCACATCCCGGGATTTTCACCCCAGCCCCGTTTAGCTCCCTGTCCTTTTGGCACCCCGCTCCTCAGGGGAGCTGCCTTTGGGCACACACACACACAGATCACTGACAGAAATTAATTGGCTGCCTGCAATTAAACACTCCAAGCTTCAGCTGGGGTCAGGGCATGAATGGGATCACAAATCCAGAAATTCCTTTGGATGCTTTGAGCCCCAGGGGTGGGAGAGGGGCAGAGGGAGTCACTTCCCTGCAGGGCCCAGGGACACGATCCCTGCTGAGCCCTGGCAGGCACAGAGGGATCAGCAGAGCCAGGCCAGGGAAATCCTGGTGCTCCCTCCCAAACTGCTCTGGCTGAAGGGATCCAGAGGCCCAGAGACCTGGACACAGCTGGGATTGGGCTGGTGGAGAGGCAGGATCTCACCTGGGTTTGGAGGGACCATGGGAAGCACAAGATCCATGAGTGTCACAAGGACCACGGGAAGAACAAGGATTCTTGGTGGCACCAGGATCATGGGTGTCACAAGGACTGTGAATGGCACGGGAAGCACAAGAATAATGGGAAGAACACGATCCATAGGTGGCACCAGGACCATGGATGGCACAAGGACCATGGGAAACACAAGATACAAGGACCACAGATGGCACAAGAACAACGGGAAGAACAAGATCCACACGTGTCACAAGGATCATGGGAAGAACAAGGACCATGGATGGCACAAGGACCACGGGAAGCACAAGGACCATCACAGCACGGAGCAGCAGCCCAGCATGGATGCTCTGAGCCCAGCCACCCAACTGGTTGGGATGACCCTGTCACCCCAGAATCCCGGGATGAGCCCATCCAGAGCCCATCCCTGCAGACTCGGATCCCTCCCGTCCATCCCAGCGCTGCCCCAGAAAGTCAGGATGCTCCCGTCCAGCCTGAACCAGTTCCCACAGGATCTGATAGGAGGAGACTGCTGCCAGATTTAGGGGCTTTTAAGCTGTCAACTTTCCTATAATTATTAGCAATGTTTTCAATCAGTTCTCCTCTGAAATTTGCTTCAGAAAGACAAGATTAATGAGCATTTCCTTTGGGGATTTATTGCACTGTTAATTATTCTCTGCCAGAAATTTGGTGCAGAATATTATCAGCTTTTTTTTTTTCAATTAAAAGTGATTATAATTTGCTCTCTATAAAAGAAAAGTGGATTTCAAATAAAAATATAATATCCCCCCTTTCCTGATTAAGTATAATAGTCAAGTGATGGAGATAAAATTAGCCGGTGGCTCTGGCAGGCCACGTTTTGCAGACATGAACTTGGCCCCCCCGCCCCGGCAGCATTTCCATCCCTGCTGGGGTCCAGTTTTTTGGGATAGCAGGATTCAGAGAGGCCAACTTGTAATTTATGGAGTTTTCCTGCAGAGGGAAGCAAAGGTGTCTGAAAGGAGCCGCCCGCGCGGTGCCAACTTTGGGCGAGGGGTTCGGGGAGGAGGAGGAGGATGGGGATGGGGATGGGGAGAGCCGGGAATGCCGCTGCTTCTCCCAAAAAAACGCTCGGTTGCAGTTCAGAGGCCGGGAGGCGCTCTGGGGATCTCAGTCCCACTGGGAAGGCGCTGGGAGAAGCCACAGTTTGCTCTTTTCACGGAAGGAACAAACGCCTTCTGCAGCGGGATCCGAGCAGGGCAGCGCTGCAGAAGGGCTCTGTCCCCTCTCGCTGCCTCGCAGGCTGTTTGCCCTCCCCAGCAGACATTCCTCGGGTGTCTCCCGAATGCGAAACATTCCGAAAATGCTGCAGGACAAACCCGGGCTTGGTGGGGGCCGGATCCCATTTCACCGGAGCAGGGGGTCGAGGGGGGAGCAGCCCCAAGCGGGGCTTTGCTGGAAACTCCCCCCGGCCTGTCCCCTGCTGGGCTGGCTTTAAACCCGGGTTTAACCCGGCCTGTCCCCTGCTGGGCTGGCTTTAAACC
>QUSF01000122.1:129223-140662 GCA_003676055.1 Chloebia gouldiae
GCACACTGGAATCCACAGCTCTTGGAAGGCAGGAGGGATGTGCCACGCAGGGAAAAGTTTAGGAAAGGGATGGATAATCAAACCAGGACACTCCCACATCTGAGCTGCAAACCAAACCAGTGCCCAGGGCAGAGCCACAGGGGGGAAAGCTGAATTTTGGGAAGCAGAATCCCAAAAACCTGTCCTGCCGCAGCCCCGCTGGCCGGCGCTGAGCGATGCTCTCTGTTCTCCACGGGAGCAGCAGCGCCCGGGGCCAAGAAAAACGCCCGGAGCTATAAAAAGTCCGGGGAACAGAGACACATTCATGGACAACTTCAAGGATGCCGCTGCAGCCGGGCGGGATCCAGGGAGCAGCCCCAGCCCCGGGCAGTGCCAGCCTGGCCCCGGGGGCTGCCAGCATCACCCAGCCGTGCCAAAGCTGTGGAAAAGCGGGATGGGTTCGCACACCCCGCTGGGTTTGGGGTGGGAGGAGCTGAGCTCAATCCCGGAGCGTTTCCCCTCGGTTTCTTTCCCATCGGTTTCTTTCCCATCGGTTTCTTTCCCCTCGGTTTCTTTCCCCTCGGTTTCTTTCCCATCGGTTTCTTTCCCCTCGGTGTTCCCGGCTCCCTCCAGCCCCAAGCCGGGTCAGGTTTGCTCGCAGGTGCCGAGCACAGGCCCGGCACATGCCTGGAACTTCAAAGGGCCAGGATGGAAAACCATTCCAGCCAGGGATTTCCTGCTGCTCCAGCTGCTGTGTGGCAGATGTGGGACACGGCCACATCCCTGTGCTCCAGCCACGGCACGAGCCATCCTGGAGAAACCCCTCTGTGCTGCTTCTCCTGCTGCTTTTCCTGCTTTTCTGCTTCCCCAGGCCCCATCCCGGCCGAATAATGCCAATATTCACGGCCCAGACAAATCCAGGCTCTGTTTGCTCCCAGGAATGTTTTCTCCAGAGACACTCCAGGCGACAAAATCCCCTTCCTCACGCTGCTGGATTTTTCTTTCATCAGGCAAAAATAAAAATGAGCCGAGGGTTGAAGAATGGCATCCTGTCAATATTTTCCTTTTGCTGGTGCTGAAGGAGCTGGAGAAGCCCTTGGAATCCAAGCCTGTTGCTGCTGTGTTGGTCCAGGTACTGCTCCAGGTTGACATCCCTCTGTAGGGATGCAAAGCAAGGATTGGGAATTTCCCTCCTGCTTCGGGATGTGGTTTTCAGGCAGAACAGGGAGATTTTAAAGCGTTGCCTCAAAGGTCTGAGGAAAGGATGCTGCTGCTCTTCCCACTGAGCTGAATCCCGGTGCTGAGGGATACTGAGTGGGAAAAGGTGCTGGGAAACACAGAAATAAGGGAATCTGGGAATTTCCCCCAGCCTGGGGTGAGCAGCACCACCAGGGAATGGGATCCATGTGACTCATCCCTTTCCTCATCTTCAGCCACTGAAGGAGGAATGAAACAACCCAACCCTCTGGGAGTCTGCAGAAAAAAGGATATTTTTATATCCTGGCTGGAAAACTGAATTCTTCCCAACAGCGACAATTAAAAACAATCAACATAAAAAAAAAAAAAGAAGGTGAAAACCACTCATTAATTGTTTTTCTCCAGCCTCCCAAGACAGGGAGGAGAGGGAAGGGGGTCAGGACATCACTCCCTGTCTGAAGGGCCACACTCATCCCAGGAACATTTTTCCTGCCCACAGAAAGAATCCCAGACAATACCTAATCCCATGGACACCGGAAAGGATTCCTTTCCCTCAGCCCTTCAGCAATGCCACCAAACCCCACATATTTTCCCAGTGAACTCACAGACCAAGAGCATTTTTCCCTTCACCTGGAAATTTAAAGCTCTGGAGATTTAAATTCTCTAAAAGAGACTTTTTCAGGGAAAAGTCATGTGGGATCTTCATCCCAGCATGAGGATAAGGAATGACTTTGTGCATCTCTCCTCTGTGCTGCTCTTTTTCCAGCCAAACGTTGCAAGTAATAATTTTCCCACATGGAGCAGGAGCTGCTGTAAAGTGGCTGCTTCTTCCATTAAAACCCAGGCTGCTGCTGGATTTTGGGGAAGGGGGTGTTGGAGAAGGGCCTCCCCATGGGGTATCGCTTTTCCCCCGCTGCTTCCTGCCCAGGTGATCCCACACAAACCTGCCCGTGTGATGGAAAACATTCGGGATCTGGAACACGTCTCCAGCCCAAAAGGCAGCCTGGATTCAGCTTCCCTCCCCTGCTCCCAAGACATCCTCCTTTTGCCACAGAAAGTGGCCTTCCTCCCGGGATTCCTCAAAGCCACGGGGTGAAAAACCAGGGCAAGCATTCAGTCTGGGTGTGGGTGTCTGCCTGCCACGGCTGTGCCCACACTTCCCATCTCCTCCGGGCACAAAAGTGCCCCTGGAGCAACCAGAGCTGCTTGGGGATGCTGCGGGATGATCCCAAATAAACCAACCCTACAAGCCAGAGGGAAATGGATTTTCACCAGCGTGGGTTGTCCCCAAAACCAACAGAGCTGGGGACAGGGCGGACAGCAGGAGACAACTCCCTCCTGGCCGTGTCTGCTCCCAGCACATGCAGCATCCTGACACCCAGCCCTGCTCTCCAGGCACCCTTTAATCTTCCTGGCCGCTGCTTCCAAACTGAGACTTGCAAGGATTGACCAGGACAGCACCTCCTCGGGTTGTTTTTTTTTGATTTTTTTTTTTAAAGCTGCTTTGCAAAAAAACCCTTTAAAAAGAGGAAAAAGAGGCAAAAGAGGAACAAACGCTGCCCCGGGAGCCCGGCGGGGGCTGCGAGGGCTCTGCCCAGGCAGAGCCTGGGGGTTGCTTTTCCCTTTCATCCCATGCCAGGCTTCAGACCAGGATTTAGCCGGTCAAATCCAAGAATCCCTGGAAGGCAGGGCTTGGCGCGGCGGGGCCGCAGCTGCTGCCTTTCCCTGCTGCTGTAATTACGGCCCCAAACTTAGAAAGCAGCGGAAGAGCCGCGTGTAGCGCTGCAATTAAGAGGCTCTTTAATTGCGGGGCTTTGTTTTCCTCTGCCCGGCTCCGGCTGCCAACGAGCGGCTGAGCACCGGGAGCCGCGGCGAAATCCCGGGAATTGCAGCTCCACGGCATCCTCGGGAATTGCAGCTCCACGGCATCCTCGGAGCTCGGGGCACAGCGGGTTTGTCCCCAGAGGTGACCCTCGGGTCAGGGGCAGAGCATCCAGAGCATCCAGCTGGGCAAGGAACCGCCAAAATTCATCTCTGCTCCATGCAAGGAGGTTTTTTGGAGGAACAAATGTTCCCCTCTCCCTGGGACTCCCCTTCTCCTGCTGGAGGGGCCTCTGGAGCAGCCAGGAATGATTGTCCCTGTCAGCCCCGAGATTTCCATGGATCTGTGTGTGGCAATCAGCAGCAGGCGTGGAGAGCTGCTGATTTCTATCCCCATAATTGATATATCCCATAAATCCATTGCTTCCCAAGGCCAGGCGGGAATGGGAACAGCTCTGCTCGGCTCTGCTTCATCCCCTCACTGCCTGACTCATCCTCAGAGCGTCCTGTGGCGCAGGGGTGGATGTCACAGCCAGCAGGCTGCTGTCACAGCGGGGACATCAGAACGGTGCCACCACCAAATCCAGCTGTGGAGAAAATGGGGATCCACGGGGAAGCATCCCAGTTGTTCCCAGTGCGACACAGGCAGGTGTCAGACACTGGCTTGGGCCGAGCCTCCTGCCACATCCCGGGGTTCGAGATGGAGCAAAGCTTCCCGAGGCTCCCAGCAGCTCTGTGGATTTATCCACGGGCAGAAAGAAGGAGGAGAAGACCTGGAGCACGTTCCCCGTGTTGGGAGCCTGGCTGCTGACAAACTCGGGATCTCCAGCAGGATGGCTCCAGGATCACAGCAGTGCCAAGAGCAGGGATGAGATCCTGAAATTCGTGGTTTAAAATGCAGGAACGGATTTGGGGAGAAAAACGGGAGGAGCTTCGTGTTTCCCACCAGGACTTGGGTGTCCTCCAAATGCACGGATGCAGTGACTCCACTCTGCCATTCCATCACTTCAATCCCACATTCTGATATCTGGGAGCTGGCCACGAGGCCAGGCATCCTCCGGTGGCCAGAGCTGAGCTTCCCAGTGCTCCCAGTGGCGGGACCCCTCAGCTCCTCAGCCCAGAGCCGCAGGGGCCGTGCAGGAAGGGGCTCCTCTTGTTTTCACAGCTGACACCGGGGCTGGAGAGGATTCCGGGAGCTCCGAGGAGGAGGAAGCAGCGCAGGAACCCCCGAGGCTGCTGCAGCTGGGCTGGGGCCAGCCCTGCTCCCGGGGGCACAGGGAGGGCACAGGAGGTTTCCAGGGATCAGCCGCCGCTCCAGAGCCCTGCGCAGCTCTGGCAGCAGTGGCAGCATCCCCACCCAAGTCCTGCGAAGCTCTCCAGAAGTTCCTGCAGGATCGCTGGGTGGGAGAGGAGCAGCCAGAGCCTGGCACTGTCCCCGCGGTGCCCTTTGTCCTGGGATGTGCCACAGGCTCCAGCCAGGGAGGCTCCTTGGAGGTGGGGATGGAGAGGAGGTGGGTGAGGCACGGAGGGAGGGAGGTGCCAGCAGAGCCAGGAGGGTGCAGCCACCCCAGCCCTGGTGGCAGCAAGGAGAATATTTGGGAAAAATCCCGGCTCCAGAGACAGCTCTTCCCTTGCTTCAGTGATCTGCTCTCAACAAAGCCCCAGAAGGAAACCCATATTTATATATATTAATAAATATCATGGAGTTACAGGAGGGAAGGGACCTTAAAGCTCATCTCATTCCATGGGCAGGGACACCTTCCACTGCCCCAGGCTGCTCCAAGCCCTGTCTGGCCTGGCCTGGGACACTGCCAGGGATGTTGTGACTTAACAGTCCCATATATATATATAAAATTTATATAAATATATATGTTATATATATATAAACCTCCAGTAACCTAATAATAATAATATAAAAAATTAATATGGACATAACTAATACATAATATAATTATTTTATAATTATTTATATATTTATATAAAATATATAGTCTATTCTATATTCTATATTCTATATTATTTTATTTATATTATATACACTTATATATAGATAATTATAGAATTAAATATATATAATATCCGATAGAATTAAATTATATATAAACCTCCAGTAACCTGCAAATAATTAATATGGATAATTAATATATATAATATATGTAACTATATAACTAAATATATATTTTTATATATTAATTATATTATATTATATTATATTATATTATATTATATTATATTATATTATATTAATTATATTATATTATATTAATTATATTATATTATATTATATTATATTATATTATATTATATTAATTATATTAATTATATATATTATTATATTACATTATATATTCTATATTATTACATAGTCTATATTATATTATATATTTATATTATATATTATTTATATCGAAATACGTATAGATAATTATAGCATTAAATACATATAATAGAATTAAATGGATATAACTAACAACAACAATGGCTACAACGACACAAACAGGACTCCCTCGTCCCGCCCGCTGCCGGCTCCTTCCCGGGGAGCCGCGGCTGAGCCCCGCACACCCTCCTGTCCCGGCAGCCGCTGTCCCAGCGCCACTGCCACTGTCCCCGCCGCCCGAGCAGAGGGAAGAAAGCGCCGCTTTGTTCGGGGCCGCGCTGTTGACACAGCTGGGAGCAGATCCCTGCTCCGGGGCTCGGGAAGAGCCAAAGCCCCTCGGCCGCCGCAGCCCCGCTCCAGCCCCGGGAGATGCCGCCAGCTGCTCCAGCTGTGCCCGCGGCTGGCAAAGCGGGGATGGGCAGCCCCGAGGAGCCCAGCTGAGCCTTCAGCCCCTCCTGCTCCAGCCCACCCACGGATCCCGGAGCAGGGATGGCCCCGGAGCCCCTGGGCTTGGCACTGGGGCCGTGCCATGCTCAGGCCACTTGCTGTCACCTTCCCCTGTCCCCCGGGATCTTCCCAGCTCCTCTGGACACGGCACAGGCGGATCCAGCTGGATCCCACAGGCTCCTCCTTGCCTGGAAGTCACCCACCCGTCCTCTGCCTTCCATTCCTGCTGCCTTCCATGGATATCCAGGGCCACCATTTGATTCCTCTCTATCCAAGCCTTCCAATCAATGCCATGGGAGGAGATTCATTAATAAATCCCAGGGATTTGCTATTTTTCCCCATAAATAAACCCTGAGGTGCTGCTGTGTCTGCAGCACCAGTCAACATTTAAGATCACGAAGCATCCTAAGCATCACTTCCAAGCATCCAGGATTTTCCAGGGCCCAAATCCATCCACCTGGTGATCCATGGGTTTGCTCCTCTTTGCCTCGAGCCTCTGAACATTCCTTCACCTCCTGCCTCTCCCGACTGACAGGCAAAGCAAAGCAATAAAATGACTTTTTTTTATAGAGCTGTAAATTTAATTTCCTTTAAAACCATTTGCTTCCACTTAGAACTCCATGGAAATCCTGCCCTCCTGGCAAAGCTGCAGCATCCCAGCCCTGCCATCAATGTATGGAGCCTTTTGGATGAGCTTAAAAGTTCATGGAAAGGAAGATGGGGGAAGAGAGGTGAATTCTTAGGGCATTAAGGGCCTGTTTTCCATCCTCCTCATGAACCTTCCTGGAGGGAGGAGCTGGAGCTGCTTTGTGGGGCACAATTAAATCCAGCTCCGTCTGCAGGGCAAAAGTTCAGCCCCAGACAGAGCTGAGGGTGCTGGGAGTGAAGGAAAAGCTGCGATTTTCTGGGCTGAAAAACCACCTGGAGCTTTTACTCTGGGACTGGGATGCAGAAGAAGCGGCGTGGGCTCATGGACATGGCCAGCACCCTCCCACCACCACAGGGAATTTTCCCAGGGAGCCAGGCAGGGTGATGGGATCACCTGTGGCACGGGAAGCGACCTCGGCAGGTGTTCGGGTGATGCTCTGGAGCAGATCCTGCCTTCCCCAGGACACCAATCCCTGCTGGGCCAGCATTCCTGGGAGCTGCTGCTGGAGCATCTCTGGGTGGAGGCCAGGGGAAGCCCAGGGAAAGGTTTGTGGAGTGACAGGGCACTCAGCTGTGGCCCCAGCACTCCAGGGGCTGCATCTGGATCAACCCTCTCCTCCAGAGCTCCCACAGCCTTTGCAGTCTCCATCCCCACGGATGGTGCTGGAGGAGGATTCCCAAGGCTGGGATCACCCTGTGGCAGCTCTGGAGGCAGCCCTGAGCCGTGGGCAGCTCTGGGCACCTCTTCTGTGTCCCCTGAGGACTCCTGGGGGCTCTGCACCTGCACAATTCCCAGCCCAGCAAATCCCAAAGGCTGGAGAGACCATTCCTGATTGTCCTGCTTGCTCTGAGGTGCCTCTCAGGAGTGATCTGTGGGAGAAGGGAGCACCTGGCTCAGATGGGAATGACTTCCCAGGGATGCTGGAGATGCTCCAAGCTGGCCCTGCTGGATTTTGGGAAAGTTCCCAGGCCTGGCAGGCAGGGGGATGCTGTGTGGGGCTCCCCCCAAATCTCTGTGGGGCTGCTACAGCAGCATCCTGATTTTTTAATGGAATGATGAACAAAAAAGGTTCCAAACAGACCCATGGTGGGGCTCTTCTGTCCCTGCCACTGCCTGCCCCACATTCCCTGGTGTGGGACTCATTTGGGAACTGACCCAAACCCATCCCCATTCCCACTGCTCCAGGGATCCCAGTGACGATTACTCAGGGATGACTCCATCACGGAGTCATTTCTGCAGCGTCCAGCTGGATCCACACAGCTCCAGAAGAAGAAGGTGCCTTTTGGGGGTGAATTTTAGGGCAGGCAGCCACAGCCCCAAAGCACAAAGGAGTTTTACAATGACCCAGACAGGCCCAGCCCTGAAAACCTCATCCTAAAACCGGGCAGCTCCTCCGGAATCAGGACGTGACCATTTCCAGCGCCCCGGGACACAGTGGCAAGGCCAGATGTTCCCAACAGCAGCAGGACCCAAATCCCACCCAGCCACATCTGGGCTCCTCCAGGCATCAAATCCTCTGCTTTCCTCCCAAAATGGGGTGGGAGCAGTGCCCGGGACACCCCTGGGTGGCCACAATCCCTGGGTACGGGGTTGGGGTGATCCAACCCTGATGCCAAAGGCTGAACCCACCCCAAGGTGCTGCAGCTTCCTCCGTGATAACATCAGAGTGGGGAGGGAAACAAAATCACTTCCTCCAGAGCATTCCTGGCTGCTGGAATCAGCTGCTGCTTCAGGAAAACTCAGCCACTGTGGGAGCACCAGAGGGGATGCTCAGTTGGGCACCTCTGCTGGATTTGGTTGGATTGGGATGTGCATCCCCCACATCCAGCTCCCACTGGGATTTCATCCCCACATCCAGCTCCCACTGGGATTTCATCCCCCACATCCAGCTCCCACTGGGATTTCATCCCCCACACGGAATAAACCCCTGGTGTACCTGGGAATGCAGTTGGGAAGCATCACTTGCTGCTCTGCTACAGCCGAGGGGGCAATATTATGGAAAAAGGGTTTATTCCTCCCAAATGCTGGAAGAATTAAAGGATTAATGACAACGGAGACAGACAAAACCCCCCAAATTTTCTATGGCAACGCTCCACCCCTAAATGCAGGATTCTTGTAATTCCCAAGAGGGTGGCAATGGGACGGATGAGGCAGACCCAGCACACACAGACCCCACTTCCCATATCCCAACCCCTCCGCAGGAGTTCCAGCACCCAGGACGGGCTCGGCAGCAGCGTCACAATGCGGGAATCCTCCCTGTCCATCTCCCTCCGGCCAGGGAAATTCCCCTGGTGCCGGGAGCGGGCGGGGCCAGGACAGCGGCTCCGAGTGTCCCTCGGGCACCGGGACAGCCCGGGAGCAGCTCCGAGCCCTCCTCGGGATGCAGAGGGAAAGGGAAAGATGGAAATGGGAAGAGGGAAAATCATCCTCCTTCCCAAAGAGCAATGCCATGGATGTGGGAAATCCCGTCCAGCACCCATCCCCGGGTCACAGGGATGCACAGGCAGGTTTAGGGATGCTCCAGCTCCTTCCACCCCCTCCCTCCAAGCTCCAGGGATGCATCCCGGGCTCTGAGGGAGGTCAGGAAGTGCTGGGGGTGCTCCAGACCAGGACACAGCAGGGATTTGTGTTTATCCCTGATAATCACCGTGGGAATTGGGATCTCAGTGGAAATCCCACTCTGGGTTTATCATCTGATCCATTGCTAATGGGTGAGTGAGGAAGAGACTCTGGCAAAGCTCAGGGAAGCCATGGTTTAGAGGAAAAGACACCCAAAAGCACAGCTGGCCCAGCCACCAGCCTGAGGACACTTGGCCAAGGTTGAGTTGAAGGGCCAAGAAGCCAAAAGGATCCCAGGAAAGATAGAGAAGGGATGGGAGATCTGGATCTGAACGAGTGCTGCCTCAGTTTCCCCTCTGGCCTTTTCCCTGCCATGGCTACTCCAGTTAGAACCTCCCAGCTGATCCATCCCTGCCTCCCAAGCAGGAGGGACAGTCAGCTCCCCTTAATTAAAAAGCAGCAGATTCAACCCAAAAAGAGGCTGGGTTTTGAAGGGGACATTGGAGATGCATTTTCCAGGAGCCTCTGGAGAAGATCACACACAGGACACAGGGCTGGAAAACACCAGGAGAAGGGCAGGAGCCAGTGCCAGGCCCATGCCAGCCTGGAATGCAGGTGGGAATGCAGGGAGGGCTGGCATGGGAGCAGCTGGAGGAGGCCAGAGCAAACACCTGCCCGTGGCCCTGCCAGCCCCGGGCGCTCCCATGCCACATTCCCGACCCCGCTTCCCCACAGCTGACCAGGAACCAACGCTTCCACCCAAAGAAAACAGATCCAAACCCAAAGGAAAACACAGGGGACAGGGCCAGGCCCTGCTGGATTCCATCCCTATGGAGCAGGAGAAGGGGCATGAGTGTCCTCACGGAGCAGAGCTCGTCCCACATCGGGTTTTTCTGTCCCGGTGTCTCCCACAGGGAATGGTGTGGGAACAGCCCCAGGCATCCCCCTGCTCCTGGGAATGTTCATCACTAAAGGCTCTGGGCTGGAAATTCCCTTTGCAGCTGGAGTTGGGATAAATCCAGATGGCTTTCTTGGATATGAATGGCCCATCCTCTTCTGGGATACTTCAGGTTCTGCGTTTCAGCCTCTTCCACAGCGGTTTGGTCCGTGGAGTCTCTGTCCCAAAGTCTGAGGCAGCAGATCCTGGTACCCTCAGGAGATGCTCCAAAGGGAAACCCATCCCTGGTGGCTGCTATCCTGTGTCACAGCCGAGATGGCCGTGACACACAGAGTGTCACCACACAATTCCAGATGGCCTCAGCTGCCTGCCCATGCAGGGCAACATCAGGAAGCTGCAAGAATCTGCCCTTCCTGTTCTTCAGCCTAACTTTTATACCCTCATGGCTCATGCACTGCACCTGGGTGCCCTCAGCTCCCTGGTGTCCCCTGTGTCCCCTCAGCTCCCTCCTGTGTCCCCTCAGCTCCCTGGTGTCCTCTGTGTCCCCTCAGCTCCCTGGTGTCCCCTCAGCTCCCTGGTGTCCCCTCAGCTCCCTGGGTGCTCGCCCAGCACACCTGGGCCCTCCATGGCTCACTGCTGTCAGTGCTGCTCACCTGCTCCTCACAGCTGCACCCACTGGGGACGAGGCTGGGCCAGCCCCACCCCAATCCCCACAAACTCTGTGCCCACCCACGCCAGGCAACCCTCACACCATCCGAACCACGTCCCAGCCATCCTGCTGTCCGTGTTTCCCAGAATCCTGGCTCTGGATCACCACCCACCTTGGATGGTGCTTTTGCAGCTCCTCTGGGATGTGGAGATCCCTGGTGTCACAGGGAATTCTGCTCAAGGACTTGTGCACCCTGGGCTGAGCTGTTCGTGCTGACCTGACCACACGCAGCCCCGGCAGCGATTGTTGTAGGAATTCCCACATTCCAGCAGCTGGGATTCAGAGGGAAACCCCAAAGAGCCCCGTGGGGTCTCGTGGCCAGGCTGTTCCCTCTCCACAGGCACCAATCCCTGCTGTGTTTGGGATGACAGAGAGGCTCAGGCTTCCCGGGAAGCCACATCCTCACGAGGGGGTGTTGAGTGACAAGGAACAGCGCTGGCCATTCCCTGCAGGACCCATCCAGCTCCCCTTCCCATCTGCCCTTCCTCGGGAGAGACAGCAACCTCCCTTCCCATGCCTGAGTGGGAATTGAAACTGGTGCCCAAAGCCATTCCTGCCGGGATTATCCCACATTTGCCAATGGTTGGGATGTGACAGAACAGTCCCCAGCTCCCCCTCCCAGGCACAGGGATCATGGATACCCCCTGACCTTCTGCATCTTCCCAAAATCCCTCAGATTCTCCTCCAGGCACAGGGATCATGGATACCCCTGACCTTCTGCACATCCCCAAAATCCCTGAGCTTCTCCTCCAGACTTGAGGATCATGGATACCCCCTGACCTTCTTCCTAAAATCCCTGAGCT
>QUSF01000122.1:150565-175925 GCA_003676055.1 Chloebia gouldiae
GTGTCTAGGATTGGGATCTGGCTGTGACTGGGACTGGGATGTGGCTGCTGCCCCGGGCTCTCCCCAGCTGGAGCTGCTCCTCCGACGTGAGGATTTTGCTGTTGGCTGTGCCGGCCCGGCTGGGACGTGCGGATTTGGGATCGGGACACGGAGCCACGGCTGCTTTCGAGCTTCCTTTTGAACTGGAGTCAAAACAACCAAAGCTCGCCTGGCCTCTGCTCCCGCTGAGCCAAAAAATCTCCAACCCCGTGCCCGGGAGCGGGAATCGGAGCGAAGCCGGGGACGGGCAGGAGGGAAATGAGGCTCTGGGGATCTGGGGCACTGCAGGGGTCACTGGAGGGTGGCCCCAGAGCTCTGCCCCATTCCCGAGGCTCCTGTTTGGTTTGGAGGGATGTGGGATGTCACTGGTGCCCCGATGCCATCAGGGGGGCGAATGCCAGCACGGTGCCCCCGGCTGTGTCCCCGTTCCCGGCTCCCAGGCTGCCGCCCCCTTCCCTCCAGGAATCCCCCGGGCATCCAGGGCTCGGTACCGCTCTGGCCTCACAGGTGTGAAACCCAAGGCTCCATTTTCTGGCCGTTTAGGCACAGGAAAGTTGGGATGGTGCCAAAATAGGCACAGAAAGGTTGGGATGGTGCCAAAATAGGCACCGCAGCAATCCCTTTCCTGTGCCCTTGGGGCGAAGGGATGCTCTGGAGCATCCAGCCAGGATGGGCTCAGCCAGAGGCGGCTCCTGCTCCCTCCCCGTGTCCCGGGGCTGCCGGGGTGCAGATCTGTGCCCCACGGGGCTCCAGGGCGACTGCTGCCATGGCAGGAGCAGGAGCCACCTTTGCCAAGCTTCGGCATCGCTTCCATGGCAGAGCTGTCCCTGCTCCGGGATTTCCATCTGTGCTCTGGGATTCCTGAGGGAGATCTCCGTGGAAAAGAAAAGCTGGGAATGGTCCAGGAGTGAGGCAGCACCTCCCCCTGGAGCCTGGCACCCACGGGGTGCCACCACAGCTTCCAGTTCTTGATTCCAGGATCGTGCTTGGCACAGCGACAGGACTGATTGTCCCTTTCCATTTCCAATCAACCCAGCTAATCCTGGATTTTCCAGCTCCATCACTTCCAAACAAACCTCCTGGGTGTCACCTGCAGCCCTGAGCCCATTCCTGCTCCAGCCCCCCGAAGCTGGCTGGAATTCCATCCTTCTCTCTTCTTTTTTTTTGGCATTTGGAGTTGAACAGGAGCAATGAGGAGGGAACAGCACCTTCCTCTTCCTCCTGAACTGGAGCTGGCCGTGCCCCAGTCCTGCAGGGATCATCCCAGAGCCACTCTGGATGGATCATGGCTGATCCAGAGCTGGAACAGGGATGCTCTGGGGACCTGGGACACTCCATCCTGTCCTGCTGCATCCCTCAATGTCACCACAGCCAGAGCTTGCCCAAATTTCTCCTTGCACCAACCAGGCTTTCCTTCATTCCCATTTCCATCCTGGCTCCTTCCCACCACCAAGTCCAGACCCTCTTTAAAGATTTATTGGAGCCACAGTGGCTCAGCCTGAATTTTTTTGGATATGGGAATCAAAAGCAGCTTTTCAGAGGGTTTTGAGCTGCTGGAGGGTTAAAAGATCATAAAAAGAGGAGGAGGAGGAGGAGGAGGTTGCTGCTCTGGTCTGGGTCTTTGCTCTACACAGACTTCACTCCCACCATGAGGTGCTCGGGATGGAGGGACACCCCCAATTGCTGCAGAATTCCAGAGAAGTGCTTTTCCTCCAAATTACTGCAGAGGAAATTCAATCTTTTTTTAGGAGTTGGCTTTGCATAACAACAACCAGCGTGGGGAGAACAATTCCAGCTCCACACAAACAGCTCCCAACAACCTCCCAGCAGCTCCAGCCCCACCACAGCCCAGGCACTGCCTGTCCCCTGTTGTCACCTGCAGAGCCAGCACACGGTCCCAGGGCCACCCATCTCCTGTGGGAGGCAGAAGGTGACAAAGATCTGTCAGGACAAAAGGATGGGGCCTCAAGCTGTGCCAGGGGAGGGTCAGGTTGGACATCAGGAGGAATTTCAGCATGGAAAGGGAGCTCAGGCCTTAGAACTGCCCAGGGGGGTTTGGGGTTCCCATCCCCAGAGCTGTCCCAGGCCAGGCTGGATGGGACTTGGAGGAACCTGGAATAGGGGAAGGTGCCAGGGTTGGGACTGGATGAGCTTTAATGACCCTTCCAACCCAACCCATTCCATGGTTTTAATTTGGGATGGGGACTGGGAAAGGAATGAGGACACCCTCAGGGGTGAGAGGAAAGATCTCTCCCCTCGGTGGTGGGAAGAGGAAGGGATTTGGGGCTGCTTTGCCCAGAAATGCCCCATTTCCACGGGCACAGACCCAATCCCAGCAGAAATGTAGGGAAAACCATTTGGAACATGCCTTTGGCCAACATTCCCAGAGTTCTAAACCATGAGAGAACAAATCTATGGATCCATCCAAATGGATGGAGACGAGGTTGTTTCAGCCACCCAAATCTGGAATCTGGTGATGGACACTGAGCCACTTTTGGGCTCTACTGCCCCAAAAAGCCTCTCCACGGCCATGGCCCTGCATGACCCCAGCCTGCCCTGTCCTCCCCCACGGTGCCACCAGCCTGGACCACCCAGCCCCAAAAGCCAGACCCTTCTGAGATGTTCCTGCAGAGCACCAGGAGAATCCAGCACATCCCCAGTGCCCGGGGGAGCAGGACCTCCAGCCCTCAGCAGCTGCATCCAGGAGCAGCCCAGACACGGAGTTATTTGTATTTGGATAAACACTGGCACAAAACCAGCAAAGGGAACACCAGGAGCGACCTCCCCAACCAAAACCTCCCGGGAGAAAACGCAGCGCAGGTGAAGGACCCCAATCCACGGACCTGACCTTATTTCTGCTTCCTACACCAAATCCTGCAGCTTCTCAGCTCCTTATTCCCTGTGCTGCCCTGAAGGGGGAATTCTGCCCTCTGTGAGCAGCTGGGAAGCAGCCCCAGCCCCAGGGCCGCTTTCCCAGCACTAAAATCCCACTTAGGGCTGTTTGTCCCGACCAAACTGCAGCGGATTTGTGCCATAAATCCCCACTAATGAACAACCTCCACTGGCTCGTTCCCATATTCCAGAGGGGGAGAGACCTGTGGGAGTGGGCACAGGGCTCCCTCCTGCAGCAGCCAGAGCTTTCCATTCAAGGGCTGCCCATTAAATGTCCGGGCTCATCCACGGAATCCAAATATTTCAAACCCTGACAAATTTAAACACACAGAGGTCTCGTGGAGTCATTTTCCTGAAAGCTTCTTTCAAACAAAAGCCTGACACTTAATCCATGAGCACGTTATCCATGGAAATGGGGGGAGCACGGGGGGTTTATCCCAAGGGTTGGAATATCCTGCACGTGCTGTGTCGGCACGGAGCAGCTTTAAGCTCTGAGGGGAAGGAGGACAGAGCCAGAGTGGGGGGAATCCTCTCTTATTGCCACATATCCGAAATATCCCAACTTCTTAGCAGGGCCTGTTGCAAAAGGACACAGGGAATGGCTTCCCAGTGCCTGAAGGCAGGGATGGATGGGATTTTGGGAAGGAATTCCTCCCTGTGAGGGTGGGCAGGCCCTGGAACAGGGTGCCCAGATAAGTTGTGGTTGCCCCTGGATCTGTCCAAGGGCTGGACAGGGCCTGGAGCACCCTGGGATAGTGGAAGCTGTCCCTGCCATGGCAGGGGTGGCACTGGATGGCCTTTAAGATCCTTCCAACCCAGATAATTTTGGGATTTTATCTGGAGGCTCTAAGAGCTTTCAGTGACTCCCCATGACACGAGGGTGACCCTGAACTTTGGGTTTTCATCCTGCTGCCCTCCTGATGGACAGCTGTCCCATGGAACCCACCCTGGTGGGATTTATCCCAGTGGGGTTGTATCCTGGTGGGATATATCCCAATGAGATGAATCCTGGTGGGATATATCCTGATGGACTGAATTCTGGTGGGATATATCCTGATGGGGCTGAATCTTGGTAGGATATATCCTGATGGGACGCATCCTGGTGGGATATACCCTGATGGGGTTGAATCCTAGTGGGATATATCCTGATGGGATTGAATCCTGGTGGGATGAATCCTGGTGGGAGATATCCTGATGGACTGAATCCTGATGGGATGCATCCTGGTGGGATATATCCTGACTGATTGAATCCTGGTGGGATAGATCCTGATGATGCAGCCTGGTGGAGCACTGTTCAGTGGGGTCCATCAGATGGAGTTGCATCCCAATGGAATATATCCCGATTTTTGCATCCTGTTAAGACTCATCCTGATTTGGGGCTGTCCAAAGGGGTTTATCCCGCTGGGCTGTATCCTGATGGGTTCTTCCCGCTGGAGTTCATCCTGATGGATCCATCCCCGTGCAGTCGCACCTGGCTGGGATCACCGGGCTCATCCCGCCCGCTGCGCATCCCGGTGGGATCCATCCAGCCGGGATTTTCCCGCTGTACGTTCGCGTGCGGCAAACAGGTGGCGATGTTGTACTCCGGGATTTCAGCTTCCCGCCCCAAAACGCCGGCTGCTGTCCAAAACTGCTCGGGAGCCTCCCCGGCCCGTGTGCCCCCCCGGAATCCTTTGGGAACCAAGGAGAGCGGTGCCGCGGTGATCCCAAGCTTTATCCTGCACTTTTATTAGGATAAACTCCAGCTAAAGCCTCTCCTTCCATTGCCTTTTAACCAAGGCATGGGACAGAGCTCCATCTCTTGCACTTTTCCTTAGAGCCTGGAAGTGAAGAGGAAATTCGGGATGCTTTGGGAAAGGTGCAACATCCCATGGATGCAGACCAGGAATTGTGTTTAGGATGCAAGGATGGGACACACGAGGGTGTGGAGCAGAGGGAAGAACTCCCACCGGGAAGCAGAGATCCATCCTCTGAGATGATCCCATCCACAGCATGAACCTGGAATCCCAGGCTGGAATTCTGCAGGATCTGTGGGCATGGAGGCTCTGGAGCAGCAGGAATGTGACTGGGATGGGGGAATCTCCCTGTGGCATCACAGAAATTCCTCATCTCCGAGGGCAGGAAGCTCCTGTGACCTGCTGGACGTTCCCAGGGATTGCTCCACGTGTGATCCCAAGGGATGCAGCACAGAAGGGACAGGACAGTTCTGGTGGCCACCTCTGTCCCCACATTCCCTGCGGAGCACACGGAGCGATGCCAGCCCAAATTCCCACAAAACCAGGCACTTCCACGGGCTTTGCATCCCCTCCTCCTGATTTCCCAGAGCAGCACACCTGAACCCAGCCCCTGAGCTGGATCTGTCTCCCACTCCCCGTCCTTCCCAGGGAAAGGTGGAAGCTCCTGGAGAGGCTCCTCCAAGCCTCGCCCACACCCACACCGGGCAGTGCCACGTCCTGCGGTGATGCCGCCCCTCAGCCAAGCCCTCCTGACTGTCACTGACGGAGGGCAAAGGGACAACGGCTCCAGAGGCACCTGGATAAAGATCTCCACCCTTTTCACCAGTGTCACCTGCCCGGGAAGAGCTGGAGGCGGCAGCCACGAATTCCAGAGGTTCCTTGGCAGCTCCTGGGATGCCAGAGGCTGGGAAGGAGAGGCAGCATCCCCAGGAATGGTGAAGAGTGGCAGGATGGGAGTGCAGCAGCAGTGAAAGCAATTCCCAGGGTGAGGAGGAACGGGCTCTGCCCTGGGATGTGTTTAAGGGTGTTGGGAAAAGCAGCTGCACCTCCCTGCCACAGGGATCTCCCGACTCCCGCTGCTGTTCCGTGCCTCTCCCGCAAGAGCTGCCTTCTGCTGCCTCACCCACGCTCCACAGCCCAAAATTCCCATCTTGGAAAGGGCACGGGAGTCATGGAAGGCCACAACCACACCGCTGCAGGAGCCAGGTCCCCTCCACCAACCCAAATCCCATCCTTTTTCCACAGCCAGGATCACTGGGAAGTCAGAGCCTGCAGCACAGCCCGTGGGATGGTGAAGCAGCCCTGGCATTGACACTTTTCCTGCAGCAACTTTTCTTTGCTGTCCCCAAATCCTGGGAGATTCTGGGAGCAGAATGTGCCAGGAGATCCAGGGAACGCCTCTGCAAATGGGCTCGGACAGATGGACAAATGTCCATGGGTGTTATTCCTATAGAGCCAGGGAATGGCAGCTCAGAGCCAAAATAAATCCACCTGCCCATGGAAAATGCTCTTCCAGTGGCTTCCAGCCCTTCCAGCAGCAGCAAGGCCACCCTGGGAAAGCTGCCTTGGGATAAAATGGCTGATTTTTAGAGGTTTTGAGTCAGTCAGTTTTGTGTTCTCTTGGTATTCCCTGGACTGGGAATCAGCAGTGGGATGGACACCTCCAAAAGTGATCCCTGCTTTCCTCACCTTTGGATGCAGCCCAGGCATTTCCCTGGGAATATACAGCCCTTGGAGGGGAATTCTATGGAACAGAATGGTTTGGGTGGGAAGGGACCTTAAAGCTCATCCCATCCCACCCCTGCCATGGGCAGGGACACCTCCCACTAGCCCAGATTGCTCCAATCTGGCCTAGGACACTTTCAGGGATGGGGCAGCCACATCTTCTCTGGAAAAAATGTGCCAAAGCCTCCCCAAAATTATCCCAGAGCGATCCATTCCTTGAGAATCTGCATCAAACACCGCTGGGATAGCGCCCTTCCTTCCACACCTGCATTTCCCTCTTGGACAGTGCCTTGATGACCTTCAAGGAGCCCAAAATTCCCAGGAAAAGAGCCCAGGGCGTCAGGAACATCCCGTAACAGCCCTAAAAACCCAGCCCGAAGGACGGGACGTGCAAATCCCAGCTCCTCACTCCCGCTCTGCCGGCAGCCAGAGAAACGCTCGTTGTGTGAAAGCATCATAAATATCCCAGGATCTGCAGTCTCCAAGGGCTGGAAGGGGGGATGCTGTCATCGAGGAAGGAGCAGGGAGCAGCAGCCACCCGCTCCTGACTCACCCAGGGAAGCGGCCGCCGTTCCCTGTTTCCATCATCTCCTGCACTTTATTTGCCTGAGGTTGTTGGTAACTGTTGCTCAGTAGTGGCCACGGGCCTTTTCACACCTTTCTGCTCCAAGCCCCGCCAGCCAAAAGGGATGGGGGACATTCCAAGAGGGTTTGAAGCCCACGAGAAACTCCCCCTGGATGATTTTCGGGTCTCACTGCAACCCCCTGAAACCTGCAGGGGAAATCCCACGGGCACAAGGAGTGACCGGGGATGTTTGCATGGGATGAACAACCAGAAGGTTACGGAGCAGCTCCAGCTGAAACGGGGCTTGGGAGATGGACAAAATCCATGTGCTGGTTGGGAAGAGGAGCATTCCAGCATTCCAGGTTCTGAAACGTGCTCCCATCTCCCTCCAAAGGCAGCCAGAGCCGACCCAGGGCTCAGGCTTTGCCACCCACAGCTGGCCACATCTGGACCCGCTGCTGAGTGTGGAGACCAGACCCTACCCACAGGAAAAAAGGACGAATTGGGAATTTTCACTCGCTCCTTGCGCAGCTCGGTGCAGCCACCAGCCCGGATCGGGCAGGACGTACCAGGGGAATCCCAGATTTGGGGAATGCCAGGATCACCCCGAGAGCTGGGAGAGGGAAGCTGGGCTGGGGAGGTGGCACGGAGATGGCACACATCACCAAGGGTCAGGGAGTTCCAGAATCCCAGAAAGGGACACTGAGGATTATCCAGTCCCACCCTGGACACCTTCCACTGTCCCAGGCTGCTCCAAGCCCTGTCCAACCTGGCCTTGGGCACTACCAGGGATCCAGGGGCAGCCACAGCTGCTCTGGGCACCTGTCCCAGGGCCTGCCCATCCTGCCAGGGATCAATTCCTTCCCCAAATTTGGTCACCTGGGCTTGTCACCACAGAGCTGCAGAGATGTCACCTTAAAGTGCCTTTCCTGGGACCCTGAAAAGGGACAAACTTCCCAGGAAGGCGATTCCACGGAACCGTGGGAGGAACACTGAGCTCTTTTCCAGGGATGGCGTTTGCAGGGCTCTGCTTTGGGACAGAGATGTTGCTTTTAGAGTTGATCTCACTTTTTGGGATCTGAGGAAGCGATGCTTCCACAGAGGATTAAAAATGCAATCCTGTCACCAGCCCTGCTGGGAGTCCCTAGGCCCAAAGATCCAGTAAATGCTGATATCCTGCTAACCCCACATGGATAAAATCAGGAGATTTGGTTTTTCATAGATACATTTTTTGCAGTGAGGAGCGGGGTATTCCAGGAGATCTCCGAAACCCAGGAGCTGCCTCTCTGCCTGCCTTGAAATCCTCATAGTGCCACAGGCTTGGACACTTCTCCAAAAGGAAAATTAAAATTCCATGAGGCAGAAAACACAAAATTTGGGAACAGCCAGACTGAGGATCTGCACAGTGCTAAACCCAAGGCAGCCACTGAGTCACCAGCTCGTTTCTAACCGCTGGAAAGTGATCTGTGCCCAGCTTATCCCAGGAATAATCCTGGAATCATCATCCTGAACGGGTTAACCTCGGCTGTTTGGGAGCAAAACCTCGTCTGCATATTTTTCTTGCATTTCCCATAAACAAAACTGCAATGTTTTCGTGGGGGGACTTCTTATAAATTAAACAGCCCCGGCGACTCATCAGCTCCACCGTGGATTTGGCCACGCTGGAGTTACTGGGTTTAACCCTCAGGCTTAACTAAAACTTTGCTCTGTCTTAAGTTTCTGAATTATTCCCTAAAAATCCAACTTTTACAGCAAAGGTAGGACCTGTGAGGCGCCGATCCTGCAGAAAACGATCCAACCTTCGCACAGTTTCTTTGCAAAGTCCCACGAGAGGAGAATGATGTTTTTTTTAACGCTCTAAAAACTGCCCACGGATTTTTCCAAGCGGGACTAAGGCGGCTGCTCCAGCTCCGTACCTGGACACCGCCGCACTCGCCGGGACATCTCCATCCCCCAGACCCCGCTTCCCAAACTTTCCAGCTGCACAGCTTCCCCCTTTCCCCACCCCCAGCGGTGCTACAGCCCAGGCGCCGGCGATAGACAGAAACCCAAGGGATTTTCTGAGAAAAAAAAGGGATTTTCCAAGAGAATCCCCTCACCTTTCCCGCAGAGCCGGGAGCTGCCTTTGCTGCCTTTCCAAGCCTCTCTCCGCTCTATCTCCAGCCTTCCCGCAGCTCCCGCCGAGCTGGAAATATCATTAAGCTCCAGTGAGGCGGAAAAAAAAAAAATCCCAGGGAAAGCGTGGCAATATCCAAAGGGAGGGGAGCGAAGGTGCCGAGCCGCGGGTCCCCGCCGGCCCCGCTCCACCTGCGCCGGGCTGCGGGAATCCTCCGGCGTGCAGCAGGCATGGATCTCCTCTGCTGCGTGCGGATGACTTCACTTCATTAGCATGCTCCTGAGAGTTCTCCCCGACTGTCTTTTTCACTGACTTTAAGGCTCTGCTAATCAAAATCCTGGAGTGGTTAACTATTTCCTGGCGCCGGGGCTTCGGGAAGATGGAAATCCTCGGGACAGCGGTGGCCGGGCTGGAGCAGAGCAGAGAGGCACCGGCTCGCCCACGGCAATTCCTGCTCCCAGGATTGGCAGCTCATGGCTCCGAGCACGTCCCAGTTTTGTCTCCTCAACCTCCGAGCTCTGCCGGGACCTTCCAGAGGCGACGGAGGGAGCGGGAGAGCGGGGATGGGATTCCCAGCCCAGTTCACAGCAATTGTTGTGTTTTGGGAGAGGGCGAAGCCGTTCAGGCACGGATTAAGCTGTGGCACGGCACCAAATGTCCCTTCCACAAGGGGAGGTGTGATTCCAGGGGCTTGGGAACGACCTGGGATGGTGGGACGTGTCCCTGCCCGCGGCTCAGCGAATGGGACGAGCTTCAGGTCCCTTCCAACCCAACCCATTCCATGATTTTGTGACCCAGCCGGGTCCCAGGTGATGCCACCCTCCAGAAAAGTCATCGCTGCCTTTATCCTCTTCCTCATGTTTTTTGGGAGCAGAGTTGCCTTCAAGAGGGAAACCCACTCCTGGGACAGAAAAGGGGGAAGCAAAGCATGGAAAACCAGAGCAAGTGCTCTGTGAGCACCCCTGGAGTGTGTGACAGGGACAGGGACACTTCCCAGGGCTCCCAGTTCCAGCCCCCTGCCTGTGCTTTGGGATTCTGCTGCTTCCCAGTCCAGGTCACGCTCTTCTCTGACAAGGAAAAACGGGAGTGGATTTACAACAGCGTGACAGGAAAAATACTGATTTAAAAGAGGGACTCACTCCCACGGCCAGGGGGCACACAGGGACACGTGTGTCCATCCATGTGCACAGGACATGTGTGACCATCAGTGTGTGCAGGGACACGAGTGACCATCAGTGTGTCCATCAGTGTGTGCAGGGACACGAGTGACCGTCAGTGTGTCCATCAGTGTATCCATGGACACAAGTGACCATCAGTATGTCCACAGACACGTGCCTGTGGTCACCCTGTCCCAGCACACGCAGATGTCACGCCAAGCACACGCGTGTGCACATCCATGGGTTGGGAATTCCGGGTTTAACCTCTTGGATCCCTGCTCCCAGCACCAACTCCATCCCCAGGGAACAGCCCCCAGCCCCACAACCCCTCAGTCCCGGGGGTTTGGGGGTCTTTCCTGAAGGCTCTGGAGCAGGATTGGAGCAGCTGTGGGGTCTGCTGGGCTGAGCCCGGATTCCTCCCCGGCACAGGGAGGTCGGGAGCAGCCGAGTCCCGGAGCGTTCCCTGCTCCGTTCAGGAGCTGACCCACATTTTTTCCTCCTGATTCACGGCTCAGCTGCACTCAGGGCTATCTTTAGCCCCAGAGAGAGACAAGGAGAGGGCCCCTCTGCAATTCCAGCCTCCAAGGGCTGGGATTTTTTTGGGATATAAATATGTGCACACACCTTCCCTGCTTCCTACGGCGTCTCCCAGAGCAGAGCGGTGCGACGTTCGACGCACGGAGCAGAATCCCCGAATCATTCTGGCTGGGAAAGACCCCCAAGATCATCCAGCCCTACCATCAACCAGCACAAAATCCCACATGGAGTCCCAGGATCTCCTCAGGATCAGCTCCCACCCAGCCAGAGCTGATTACGACCCATTTTAGGACCCTCTGGAAACGGCGCCGGCTGCGGAGGATCAGGGCATTGGGAGAGGGACTTTTCCAAATTTATCTTGCTGATGCACCCACCCTGCAGTCACCCCTGAGATGGGGCCCCCCCAGAAAATGGGGGGGCTGTTTTTAAGGGAAGATGATGCCAAACAAATCCATTCCCTGCTCCAGCTGCTCCCGGCCAAACTCCCAGGCACTTTCCCGGGCTGGGGAGGAACTCTTGCGGTCGTGGCCGTGTCCAGCACCCCCTGCACAAACGATAACATTGGAGCACTGTTTATCCCTGTCCTCCAGGGCGGTTTTTTGGGATTTAAGCTGTTTCAGAGCCCTAAAGCCCATGTTTACTTTCCTGATGAGTAAAGCCCTGGCGCTGCTGCGGGGGAGCCTCCGGAGCTGGTGTGAGGTTAAGGATGTGCTTAAAGGGCTAAAAATGGATTTTCTTTCTTTCTCTTTTCTCCTTTTTTTTTTTTTTTTTTTTTTTTAAAGCAAAGCCACAAAGCAGTAAAAAACCCATCCTTGGGACTGGTACATGAGACCTGCAACCACCACCACCCCCTCCTTGGGCAGAGCCCTGGAGACAAAAATGGACTTTGGACCTCAATTGGGGATTTTTTTGGCCCTAAACAGCCCTGATCCAGACCTGAAACCTTTCACCTGAAGGTGTTACTTGGCTTCAAAAGCCAGCACCCAATTTTGTGCCTTTTAGGCCAGACACTGGCATAAATCTGTCACCAGCCTCCTCGGAGATCAAGGGGTCTCCAGGAGAACTGAGTCAGGAACCTGGACAGGGATTGCTGGACCCTCAAAAGGAACCTGAACAGGGTTTTGTGGAACCTCAAAAGGAACCTGAATAGGGTTTTGTGGAACCTCAAAAGGAACCTGAACAGGGTTTTGTGGACCCTCAAAAATCAGGTCAAGTCATGCTTAGAGGATTAGGAATGGACCCCCTTCTCCCACTCCATGAAACCCTCAGGGGCTTTCTCAGGAAGCCGGGTTAGGTGGGATTTTTAGGTGAGAACGCCTCCTCTGACCAAAGTTTACGTTTTCATTTCCTTTGTAAAACTGGAAAATAACTCCTAGGAGCTAGGGCAGATTTCTTGGCATCCTGAGATCCACCCCCACTGCCAAGCCACTGGTGACACTTCAGTCCACCCTGCTGGGATGGGTGGAGGGAGTTTGTCCACTGGGATTTTCACATCCCATCAGGAACCAGGCTGGCATTCCCCCTTACAGTCCCAAATCTCTTCAAAATCTCCTTTTCCCAGCAGCTCTGCTGAGGTCAGGACATCAGATCCTCACCATGACCTTGATTCCTCTCCTGGGTTTGGGTGATCTCCCTTTGGAAACTTGTATCTCAACAATTCCTTTTCCCAAAAGGAAATTGCTGATTCTAAAGTCAAGAACCAGCAATTTAAAAGCCATAAATCCCAAGAAATGCAGCTTAAACCAGAGGTGTCAGATCAGAGAGTCTCTTCCAGCCCAGACTATTCTTAGATTCCATGATAACCATGGCAAGAAGGTTGATGGAGTTTCTCACACTGATAGTCTTACCACCAAATAAAATGCCAGTCTGGGAATTTGAAGGCCATTCAAAGTTATTGCTGACTTATTCCATGCATGGACACCAACCTCAGCAAGCTGACACCCCACAAAGGTGGAGCAGGTTGGGATGGATGGGTGCTTTCCATCCATCCATCATCCATCCATCCATCCATCATCCATCCATCCATGCATCATTCATCCATCATCCATCATCCATCCATCCATCCATCCATCCATCCATCCATCCATCCATCCATCCATCCATCATCCATCCGTCCATCCATCCATCCATCATCCATCCATCCATCATCCATCCATCATGCATCATCCATCCATCCATCGATCATCCATCGATCATCCATCTATCCATCATCCATCATCCATCATCCATCCATCCATCCATCCATCCCTCCACTGAATTGGCACAGCAGTGGGGGAAAAACCGGCCCCAAAATTGGGCAGAAAAGGGTCAGGCTGCATTTTTGGGAGCAGAGTTTTGTTGACACCGCTGCTGCCAAGGGGAGGGAGACGAGGGAATGAGGAGAGGCCACGGGCAGAACAGAGGGTCACCAGGAAAAACGCAGATCCCGTGAGGAGCAGCCGGCGGACGCGCTGGGAAACGCTTCCAAAGCGCTCCAGAAGCTTCGCCCCAGACTAAAGTAAACAAACCCCACGGAGGGACAGATCCAGCCCCTTCCCAGGATGTTGTCCAAGCATCTCCAATTCCTTCACTGAGGGCTGAGAAAGGACGGGACTCAACCACGACCCAGCCAGGTCACGTCATCTTTCCCAGCACGACTTCAGCAGCCACAGCCCAATTTTCTTTGGATATCTGTCACCCTTTGGAGGCTGGGAATGGCTTTCCCCCCTCCTTTTTCCATTCCAGTGTTTGCTTTCTCCCATCCCCTAAGATGTAGGGATGCTGCTGAAGTTTGGCTGGGATTTCATCAGTCTGGAGTGGGGAAAAGCTTGGAAAAGTTGTCGGTTTTGCTTTGCACAGTAGAGTTCTAGATTTGCTTTGGCTATTTTATTCTATTTTATTTTTAAAAATTTTACTTTATTTATGCCTTAATCAAGAAAATATCATCCCCAAGCTCTGGGACCCAGGACAATCCCCAGGAGCAGCCATGGAGATGCCAAACCCAGCAAAGACCAATAAACCATGGAAGATTTGCTGTTCCCAATGATTCCTGCCTAGAAGCCCAATTCCCATGGAAAAAGGGGACTTTTCCAGAACAAGAATCATCACTCAGCACTTTGCAAATCCAAACTCTCAGTAAATCATCCCAGTCTCAGGTGGGGGGCTGGAAAAACTGATTTTTTTTTTTGTTCAAATTTGCAAATTCCAGTGAACTTGGAGGGGGGAATGCCCCAAGGGCAGCTCCAAAAAAACCTGGAGGCTGGATGAGCTGAAAAGCTGTGGGAAAAACCTGTTTTGGGGAACACGGAGCCTCACCTAGACCTAATCCATCTCAATCATTGTGGCATTTTGACCTTTTCAAAGGAAATCAAGGGTGTTCCCCTTCCCCAATGGAATTTTGTGATGTTCCAGGTATTTCAGGATGTTTTTCCCTTCAGTGCCCGAGGGAAGCAGCACAGGATCTGTGTCCTTCTTTTTCCCTTCAACAAAACTGTTCCAACCAGAATTTCCCTTCCATCCACGCTGCCTCACTCAGGGACAGCCTGGATTTCTCAGGACTCTCATCTTTCCCTTTGTTTTGTTTCCCAGGGATTTCTCCTTCCCCTGTCTTAACTCCTGGAGTTGGGGCACAATAATTTCCTGCAGGCGGCCGGAGCCGTGTGACCTTCATGAAACAGCCCAGGGAGCACCTCCATTCCCAACTCTGCATTCCAAAATCCATTTCCTTGGAAGCAGAAGGGACCCTGGTGACAGCCAGCCCCAGCTTTGCAAAGCCACGGCACTGAAAGGGTGCAAAATTCCTGCTGGAGTCACCGGAGCCAGCGACGGGATCAGAGCACAGCAGCAACACATTGAGAAAAGCCATTTTTTGTGGTTCCTCCATCCCTGCACGGCTTTAACAGCTCTTCCTAACCACGATATCCAAGGAAAATCTGTCCTTGCCAGGTGGGAAATGCCGGGAAGTGCTGCAGGGCAGCTCCATCCAAAGCATCATTCCTGCATCCCAGCGCTGTCCCAGAGACCCTGGGTGGCAAAACGTGACCCCAAAAAGTGACCCCGGAGCATTTCCAGCCCCCATGAGCCTCTCTTGCCCTCCCATTCCTCTTTTCCCGGCAGCTTTCCCGTGAAAACCCAAGGGAATTGCACAACAAAGGAGCTGTGAGGGTGTGAGTGGAGCTGACACCGATCTGCTGGGGCGTGAATCACGCTCACCTTCTCAGCCAGCGGGACAGAATTCCAGGATCCAGCCGGGAGCAGCTCGAGGCTGCGGGGTTGTTTGGACAGGACAGAATTCCAGGATCCAGCCGGGAGCAGCTCGAGGCTGCGGGGTTGTTTGGACAGGGCTTGGCACGGTCTGCTCAGCTCCTCTCCCGCTGCTGGTATCATTTCATTTCAAAGAGTTGTGGAAGAACAGAAATCAAGGAAAAAGGGGGAAAAAAGGATTTTCTGGGACCAGCCCAAGCTGGAAAATTGAAATCTTTCAGCACAAAATGTGTTTTTGCAAGATATTTGCTTTGCTTCCCATGGAAGGAAGGGGTTTATTTATGGGATTATTATCCACTGAAGCAGGAGGAATTTGAGAATTCCTTAAGTGGCATCTTGGCCTGCTGGCTTTAGGAGCCTTCAGTTTCAGCTGGATCCATGGAAAAGTCACTTTTCCCTCCACACACCGCCCCAAAAAGCCGCTCTCCTCCAAATCCACCCAAACTTTCCAGGGCTTCTCCTTGCTCCAGTGCTCGCCCACATCCAGCCTGCTCCAGCAGATCTTCCCTGCTTCATTGCCAGCTTGGAGCAAGTTCACGGGAGCAATCCGGCCAAAACAAGCCATTTCTGGGATATTTTTGAAAGGTTTGGGTTGGAATTTTTGCTCCCTTTGGACAGATGGAGCAGCAGCTCTGCTGAGGGAGAATTCGCCGCTCTGAGCTGGGGCAGAACAGTTGATTCCCAATAAAAATGTGGCGATTTCCCAGTTTTACAGAGGAAATGAAAACATAAAGTTTGGTCAGAGGAGGTTTTCACTTACAAATCCCACCTAACCTGGGTTTTGTGGAGTGGGAGAAGAGGGTCCATTCCCTCATGTGAGCAGAGGACATTCCCCACACACACAGTTTAAAAAATGCCATGTTTAAATGGATTCTGGGAATCTGGGCCAATTTTGCATCCTCTGCTGCCTGGTTATTTTATTCGTGATAAGTATCTCCCACTTCCATTACAAGAATCCACCTGCCATGAGGATCAGGTGAAACCCAGAGACCCAAAGTATCTAAGGATTATTTGAGCCATACAAAGCTGAGATGTTCATCCCACCCAAGCCTCTGGATACCATCCCACTGGGATTGGCATGGACATTGATCACAGGCAGCTGGAAAATCCTGTTTTCCACTTCTCCACATGGGCAAACCTGTCCCTGTCACCATCAGAAATACCACCGGGGTATATTTGGGATGAAGATTTGTCTCCCAGGACCAATGGATACTTCCTTCCCTGTGAGGGTGCTGAGGCCCTGGCAGAAGTTTTCCAGAGAAGCTGGGGCTGTCCCCGGATTCCTGGAAGTGTCCAAAGCCAGGCTGGATGGGGCTTGGAGCACCCTGGGCTCGTGGAAGGTGTCCCACGGAAGGTGGAATGGGCTGAGCTTTAAGATCCCAAAGCATTCCATGATTCCATGGCTGCCCCACCTATGGACTTCTCCACGCTCCCTCGGGAGGAGCGGAGAGGAAGAGCCAAACTCTCCATCCACACATGGATGAAGGATTCCAAAGGCAGAGCCAGAAGGACAGGCACCTCCCGGGAGTGTCTGTCGCCGTGGCTGCCTGCCAACCCCTCCTCCTGCTCCGGCTGCTCCCGCTGGGTTTTCCAGCAGCCCGCGGCTCCGCGTTTCCACGGGAGCATCTCCAACCATTGTTCCCGGTCCCACCTGCTCCCGATCCCCCTGTGCCCCCAGGCTCCGGGAGCGAGCCCCGGCACGCGGGATGTTGTTTTTAGCAGCCTGACAGATGCCAAACCTGAGCGCAGCGCTTGATAAACCCAAGGTCAGGAAGGAATTTTAACTCCACTTAATTGCTGGGAGGCACCTGGGATCCCAAACACACCCAGGCAGGCCATGGAAAGGCAGCTCGGGAGGGAAAAGCTACAGAGAAAATGAAGGGATTAACTCGATTTCATGTTTGGGTTGGGTTTTTTTTTAATGGAAATCCTGCTTTCAGCCAAGTTTTCTTGGAGCAAACGTTTCTGTCCTGCTGCCAGCCCTGCCAGCCTCAAGGAGGCAAAATTCCTGAGTCAGGTTTCGCCAGGCAAAGTGATGCTGCCTTCAAAATAATTCCACTGGGGGGAAAAGGGTGGAATTTCTATTCTTTCCGCATTCTGACAACGTTTCCTTGGGCTTCCCGTTCCACCATTTTTAGTCCAAATGAACCTGGGAATCTCCAGGATTCCCTCGCAACTGGGGATTTGAGGGAGTCTGTGAGCACCATGGGATTTGGGATGCCACTTTCCCAGGATTTGGGTGTTACTTTCCCAGGATTTAGGTGCCACTGTCCCAGGATTTGGGGTGCCACTGCTCCAGGATTTGGGTGCCACTGTCCCAGCTGGGCACCTGAATTCCTGCTGGGATGCTGCTTCCCATGCTCATCCCACTGCTCCATCCCTCACCCCCATCCTGGTCTGGATCCAGCCCCTGGAGGGGAATCCTCCCTGGAGTTTTCCAGCCCAGCACCAAAGCTCCAACCAGGGATAAATCCCTTTCCCTGCTCTCAGCTGCTGGATGCAGGAACCCGACCGGCGGATCCGAGCCCGTCGTTCCTGGGCCGCTGCCTCTCGCGCTGCCCTCCCTTCCAAGAAAAATGGAAACAGGAGACAAAGGAACTTTCCTACGCCGCATCCAGGCCTGCCTGCTGCCAGACGAGCATCAGGAGGTTGTCTGAACGTGCAAATCCCCATTGCTCCCAAGGAAAACCAGCAAAAGCCAGAGCCCGAGCACAAAGCGGGAGCTCCAGCCCAGCCTTTGGCAGGAGCCGCCACCGCGGCCAAGTGAAGAGTTGGGATCATGTCACCAAAAGGAGCTGAGGTGGGATTTTCCCCCCAGGAATATTTTTAGCAGCCCAGAATTCCCTCTCCTGCCTCCCCTTGTGCCCAGGTTTGTCCAGAGGGGCTCCTGGAGTTGCTGGGATGCGTCGGGCCAGGGCTTTGCCAGAAGGGAGAGGATTCCCATGCTGGAATTCCCAGAGCAGCTGTGGCTGCCCCTGGATCCCTGGAAGTGTCCAAGGCCAGGCTGGACAGGGCTTGGAGCAGCCTGGGACAGTGGGAGATGTCCCTAACGTGGCGGGGGGTGGGATGAGATGAGCTTTGGGGTCCCTTCCAACCCAAATCATTCCATGTGAGATGGGATTTCTGAATTTGGTTTGGAGGGATCCAGAACAAGCTGGATCAGATTGAAATTGTTTTTCTGTTGAAGACACGAGGATCTCCAAATGGAGAATCCAGACAGCAGCAGGAACAACCCCCCTCAGGAATGTCTGGGATGAGGAAGTGTTGCAGGTCCTGTCCCCAAACTGGTGTTCCCATTTTTCCATCACATCCCCATTGAACCCAAGGAGCTGGTACTGGAAAATCAATTCCTAATTCTAATTATTTATGGGTGTCTTGAGACAGCCCCAAACTGGAGCACCATCCCAACATCCCCGCCGTGGATCTGAGCAAAGATTTATCTCCAGCCAATGAAAGAGAAATTAATGAAATGCAGGAAATTCAAAGTTCATGGGATTTGTCACCACTTCCACCCCACAACTTCCACTTTTTGCTCAGCAGAATCAGGCAGGGACCATTTCTTGATCAACCTTTTGAAATTCTGGGAGGAAATCCAGTAAAATCTGACCTTTCCTCAAATACCCGTAAACCTCCTCAATTTTTCTCATTTTGCTTTAAGAGTCCCTGTTTTTATTGGGCCCCAAATGCTGAGTTATCCCTCATTTTTATTTTCCTGCCCTTTTTATTTCCCTCCCCTTTTCTTGCCACCGAATCCGGCAGGGAACATCCCGGAGGAGGGGGAATTTTCCACCCTTTCTGGTAGCAAATTCCTTAGGTTGCATTTGAGCCCTTTGTGGCTTCAAAGGAACAGCTTGAGCTCCACAAAGCTCCGGATTGGCCAAGGAAACCTGAAACATCCCAGGATTCCTAAGGGGAGAAGAATTTTTAAAAGGTTACATCGTGGAAAAAGAAAATCTGGAAGCCTTGCAGAAGCCAGGAGCTTCCTTGGATGCTCCAGCAAAAAAAGGGCAGCAGAGGGGGAGGGAATGTCAAAATTCCCCCCTGGAAGCAAATTCCACCCGACAGAAGGAAAAGCATTTGATGTCCTGCAAAGCCAGAGTGCTAAAGAGCTTTCCTGACCCTTTTCCCCAGATCCATGTGGATAATTTCCCCTCTATTTTCTGGCACAGCATTCCAAAGGCACCCTGTGCTGTCCCTGAAGCTTCCTAGGGACTTCCATTCCCATTTTCATGGGAAAATTCAATTTCCCATTCACTTTCCCAAGGCCCTCTTAGCACAAATCCCTAAACCTGTAGAGGGAATATCCCAAATTCCATCTGCTGGGGTTTGGAAGGACTTTGAGCAAGACTTGAGCATGAGTCTTTGGTAGGAAAATCCAGCAATCCTTCCCTAATTATCAGCCTAGGAGGTTTTTTTGCTACTTTGTTGGGGAATGGAATAAAATTTAAAAAACCAAATAAATAATAAAGTAAATAAAACAAAATTTTAAATAAAAGTAAAAATAAATATTAAAAACAAAAATATTAAAAATAAATATTAAAAATAAATAAAAATAAATAAAATACATTTAAAAGAGAAATGGCATCAAAAGAAGAATGAAATAGAAAGTAAAATTTAAAGAATTAAATTACTGAAATAAAAGAAAAAGAAATAAAGAAAAATTAAATTAAAGAAGAAAGTAAAAAGACAAAAAAATAAAAGTAACATGAAAAAGAATTTAAAATGGAAGAAAAGTAAAATAGAATTAAAATCAGAAGTAAGATAAAAAATCAAAGTGTAAAATAAAATAGAAATAAAAGCATAAAGGAAATAAGTAAAATAAAAAGATAAAAATACAACTACAATGAAAATTAGTTAAAAATAAAAGTAAAATAAAAATAAAATTAACTTAGATAAAACAGAATAAATAAATAAATAAATAACAATGAAATGAAATGAAATGAAATGAAATGAAATGAAATGAAATGAAATGCAAGAGAAGGAAATTCCCCCTTTCCAAAACCGCTGGAGCAGCCCCTGGATTGCGCAATGCCATCAAACCGGGAGCGAACGCTGGGCTCTGCAGCGAAGTTTCCTACGGAAGGGAGCTCGGGAATGGCTTTGGCAGGGACGCCCCGGGGGCAGCCGCTGCCTTTTCCATGGAAAAGCGGGAATCCGCAGGGAACCCCGATTCCCATTTCCCCCCTCCCGCCGCTCCCAGCGGGAGCGAGCCCAGGAGCCGGGAGCGATGCTCCAGGGGCAGCTCCGGTTTGCTTTTCCATCCAAATCTCCCCAGGAACGGGAAAAGCAGCCGGCAGCGGAGCTCGGCATTGCCAAACTCAGGAATTCTGGAGTTTAAACTGAGCTCGGCTGGAGTTCCGCGGATCCTTGAGCTCCCTCCTATCCTTAAAAGCCTCCATCCATCCCGGGAATCGCGGCTCTGCCCCATGGATGGGAGGGGTTGGAAGCCCCAGGCTGAGGCAGGGGCAGGACAAGTTTTGGGAATGAATCCTTGAATCCACATCCTAGCCCTCAAAACCAACCAAATCCCAGCAAACAGATGGAAAACCCTTTCCCATCCCTGTAAATCAAACACTCCAAACTGGAAAAAGGCATTTCTTCTCCTTTTCCCAGCGCTGATGGATTCTAATCCTGATTTTCCCTCTATTTCCTGCCACGGCAGCTCAAAGCCATCAAAGCTGTCCCCAAAGCTGCCTGGGGATGTCAAATCCCATTTTAAGGCTCCAAAAATTGGGAAAAAGTCCTGGAGTCCATATACCCTTCAGCAGCAGGCAAAATGAACCATAATTGAGATTTAAACCAAATCTGCCCTCCAAAATCAATGAATTAATGGGTTTGAACTCTCTTATCAATGAAAATATCCACAGGGAGATGCTGTCCTGCTTTCCTGCTTTTTCCTGGAGCTGGGCATGGAACAGTGGGACATGAATTGCTGTTGGAGCACAGGATGGATCCAGAGGCTCGGAGCCACCCTCATGTCCCTGCCCAGAGGTGACAGCGCGGGAGAAGAGGCAGAAACTTCCCTCAAAAGATGCGGAGAGGCAGGAAAACGGCAGGAAAACTCTAGAGGGAACTCCCCGATTCCCAGGAATGCCGAGGTGTGGAAAAGCTCCCTGATTGAGACAAATGGGAAGCGCGGAACGAGAAGCTGTTGCTTCCCACAAATAAACAATCCCAGAGCCTGTCAAGGGCAAACAATCGGGATATTCCACCAGCTCCGGCACCTCGTTCCTTAATTAGGGATCGTCATAGGATAATCAAGGAAAACACAACAATGCTGGAAGCAGGAATGGGATGGGGGGAAGGAGGGTGAGAGCTGGGGTGCGGTGCTTGGGAAAAGCTCATTAGTGCAGCTGCTCTGGGGTGATTGGATCCCAGCACAGCCGGAATTCCCTCCTTCCCTCCCAGCACTCACACAATTCCTTAAATCCACAGCCAGAATTCCTTCGGGGCTGCCTTTTTTCCTTGCTTTGGGCATCTCCAAGCCCGAGCTCCAGCTCTCCAGGGATCTGGGATGCCGGGAAGATGGGATGCCAGAATCATAAAGGACTGGAGATTTTTTCCTTTTTGGCTTTGTTTCTCAATCATATCCCAATAATCCATGAAAAACATTATTATCCTGCAAAACCCAGGAAAACCCGGACGGTTTTGGGAGCCAACGTCCTGCCTGTGAACTCTGCTCACTGAGGGCATTTTGTGTCTGTGTTTTATGACTGAAAAGCTCCTGGATCTGTTTTTCCCATTGCTGTTTTCCATGGATGAGCCTCTGGAAGCTGCGCAGCCAGAAACACCCGGATAACTCGGACAAAGTGGTTTTCAAAGCTGAATTCTGGCGCTGAAAGAAGGAAGGAGCAGAGCTGGGGGGATGCCTGGATCCCATGCTGGGCCTGAGCAAGGATCCTCTGGAAAAGGACGGCGAGGTTGTGAAAGGGAACATTTCCCAGCCGTTGTTTTTTGGGAACGAAGCCAAGGCGGCTCCTGGAGGGGAGCTCAGGTGCATCGGAGCGGGAGGATGGGATTGTTCAGAGGGCTTGGAATTGTGTTCAAAGACCTTTCACGATGCATTAAAGGAAAAGAAGCAGGAGAATGCATTTGGACATTTATTATTTTGTCTAAATCTGCGTCTTGGTTTAGCTGGAATAAAGCGCCGGGGTTTCTTTGGGATTGCAGAGCTGGCTCTGGGATCATCCTGTCTGCATTCCCTGCTCACTGCAGAGCACCTGAGTGAATCCCTTCATCCATTCCCATGCACAGAGCCAGCTTTCCCATGGATCAGCCGCTCCTGACAAAGCTCAGCTTGGTCCTACAAAGAGCAGAGCTCTGGGGGGACAAGAATATGGGACATGGGGATGAAGGATAAGGGACATCACACAGAATTTGGGATCATCATCACACCTGGCACAACACAAGCAATCAAACTCTGATTTGAACCTGATAAACTCGGATTAATTTTAACTCTGCTTTTTTTTTCTGGCAGTCCAGCCACAGCCACGAGGTTTTAAGGCGCTGTGGAGCATTTAACTGGGGATTGCTGGAATGCTGGCACCGGGAATGACTGAGAGACAGGCTGCACTGGGAGACAGATAAGAGATAAGAGATAAGAACCAGGATCCCGCCCAGCACTCGGCATCCTCGAACAATAAAGAGCTTTATTCCACTGCTCCAGGGACTGGTGAGCACTAATTTAACCCAATTAAAGCGCTATTGCAGCAGATTGAATTAATGACTCCTCTGAGGGCTAGGCAGATCTTATCCAGGGATTGGGAAACCTCATTTGCTGCAAAAAAATTGCACCGGATTGGGAATAACCTCCAGAGGGAGTGGCAGAGCCAAGGAGAAGCCTCGTCGTGCCCAGGTTTGTAGCCCTGCAGATTCCAGCGGGATGGAAGCACAGCAGGACCAGCATCATGCGGGGATATCCATGGATTTTGCTCTGTTTGGGGGAAATGTCACTTTATTCCAGCTCCAGGGGAAGATTTCCAGCTGGACAAAAGGCTGCAAGGTGCGGGGTGTTTTCCCAATCCCCTCTCCCGAGGAAGCTGCCCTGCTGTCTCCTGGCCCCAGGGGAAATGTCACTCCCACAGCTCCTGGCTCTGCCTTGGGACCTTTTCCATCCACTGCAGCTCCCAGGCTGGAATGCTCCGTGTTTCCCTGGGAATGTTCAACTCAGGTGAAGAGTCCCTGCTCCTTGCAGGACCAGGTGAGCTTTAAAGTTGCCTCCCATCCTGTCAGAGTCCAGCACATCCCTCTGGCTGCCCTGGCTGGCTCCAGACCCTGGCAGGGAGCTCGGAGACCTTGGCACAAAGACAAAAACACCTGTGGCTTTCATTTTAGACCATGGAAAAAGCTGCCAACTCTGTGTGAGGAATTACAAGCCACAAGGGTTTGAGTAGTGTGGTAGTTGGATTAACACAGGGTGAAAAAGTAGAATTTTGGGGTTTTTTAGACTAGGATTCAGAGGGTCAAGATGGAGGGATTTGGGTGTGTCCTGGCCTTCTTCTCCTTCCTCTTGTCCTCCATGTCTTGCTGTGGTGGTGACACTTTTCTATTGGTTTAAGGTACAGACACACTGTCCAACATAAATGACAGATATTGGCACATTATTGTAAACATAGCACACGTGGTATTGGGCATAAAATGTAAACACCGCCCTGAGGGCAGACAGAATGCCATGGCTGAGCTGCTGGACAGAGCTCAGCAGGTCAGAGGAAGAATGTTCTAGATAAGGGAAAAAAACAACCTTGAGAAGCCGATCCTACACATTTCTGCCTCTTTCCTTGGCAGCACAGGCTGGGAAATGAGGACTTTTACACTCTTGGGGTCATCCCGACAGAGCAGACCCTGAGGCCATCCCAAACTTTCCACGATTCCATGATAATGCTGGAAAATTCGGATAATTCTCTGGAATTACTGGACACAAGCAGTGCCCAGCCCAGCCCCAGAGATTTCTGTCCCCAAGGGAAGGACACGTGTGCCTGATGCACATCTGAGCTGTGCCAAAGAGGGGATTGATGCGTCTGAAGAATAAAAAGAAGAATAAAATTTCGATTCCTTCCAGGCTGCCAGCAGATCCTGGGGGGTGCAGTCCAGCAGCACCTCCTGAGTGTTCCTCACCCAGCCCAGCCCCTGCAGGGTCAGAGGTGCCTCTCCTCAGCCCCATCCCAGCCACGGAGCCTTTCCCATGGTCCTGGAGTCAAGTCCCAGAGTGGGAATCACTGCAAAACCAACAAAGCCTTGGAGAGCGTGGAAAGGTGCCAAAGAGAGAGATGGGAAAAACTCACAATTCCAAGTGCCAGAGAAGACAATGAGACATAACAAAGCTTTGTTTGGGAGCGGGATTTCTTTAGGGAAGAGTGGAGAAAGCTGGACAGGGCGTGGGGGGAATTTTAGTCCATCCCACATCCAATCCAGCACTCTGATAATTCAGTGGAAGCCAAAATTTTTTCGTATCCAACAGCCACATTTTGGTGCAGAAAACAGCCCGTCCAAAGTCCTGGAGCAGCTGATTCCAAGTGCTGGGAGCTTCACAGGGATGGTGCTGGAACAGCAAAATGTCCTGAGACAGGGAAACCTTCCTGCCTCATCCAGAGGGATTTTCCTTGGGAAACTTAAGAAGGTCCCAGTGAAGTCAGGAGTCCCTGCAGGGACCCCTGCACTGAGCCCTGGGGACCCAGAGGCTGCTCAGACACATCCAGGAGAGCCTGGAATTTGCATCCTCTCGTGCCCCATGTCCTGGGGACTCCTGATGCTCTCACAGATCCCACAGCCGCCTGTTTTAGGACATTCCAGGTGCCTTTCCATGGTTATTCTGGGCTGATCAGCTCAGGTTTGGCATCTGCCTCAGCTGCCTGAGGTGAGGCAGGTGAATCCACGCTTCACCTGCCAAGGAGTTTCCACTGGGAGCAAAGAGAGGCTGAGCCAGAGAATTCCCCACTGTGACAGCAACAAAAAAAAAAAAAACCCTCTGGAGGGCATTGACCTCACTGTGAACTTTACAGGGAGAAAAAACATCCCAGGAGTTGGGAGCTGCTGCTCCCTCAGCTGCCACTGGTGGTACCTGCGTGGTGGAGCTGAGAGATCTCACCTGGCAGCAGCCACAGCCTGGCACAGGGACCAAACCCTGCCCTGGCACAGGGACCAAACCCTGCCCTGGCACAGGAACCAAACCCTGCCCTGGCACAGGAACCAAACCCTGCCCTGGCACAAGGACCAAACCCTGCCCTGGCACAGGGATCAAACCCTGCCCTGGCACAGGGACCAAACCCTGCCCTGGCACAGGGATCAAACCCTGCCCTGGCACAGGGACCAAACCCTGCCCTGGCACAGGAACCAAACCCTGCCCTGGCACAAG
>QUSF01000122.1:175935-236802 GCA_003676055.1 Chloebia gouldiae
ACCAAACCCTGCCCTGGCACAAGGAACCAAACCCTGCCCTGGCACAGAAACCAAACCCTGCCCTGGCCCAGCGACCAAACCCTGCCCTGGAATAGGGACCAAACCCTGCCCTGGCCCCAGCCAGGATGGCTTTGGAGGGAGCAGCCCTGGGATGGGAGGGCACAGCCAGGAAGCTGCAGGAATTCCGCAGGGAACAGCCACAAATGGTGTTTGGGGTGCACCCTGTATCCCAGCAGGATGTGCCAGCAGCAGGGTATCCAGCAGACTGTGCTGGCTCACAGAATTCATGGAAAGCCACGGGCAGGGACACCTTCCACCACCCCAGGCTGCTCCATGCCCCCAGGATAAAGCACATTTCCCAAACCTCTTCCATCCTCCCTGTTTGTCCCACTGAACTTTGTGCTTCCCCCATGACAGGAGGGATTTCCTGCTTCCTGAGGCAGCAGTGAGGACTTAAATATCCCAAATATCCCACTTTTAGGGGATGTGTGCCTGCATCCTGGAAGAGCTGCCCCCATCACCATCTCACCTCTCCTGGTTTTCCCTCCATCCTCACGCTGCTGCATTTTTAATTCATTTTTGGCAACAAATTCCCAGCAATTTTTTTTTTTTGCTATCAGCAAATACTGTAGTATTGGAGAGAATTTCCAATTCAGCAGGAAAGAATTTCCAATTCAGCAGGATTTCATGGAGCTCAAGAAGAAGTTCATTTCTCTTTCTTTGTATTATTTTTAAAATAGAAATAGAAATCTTTCTCCCTGTTGCCGCTCTCCTTCTAATTCCTAATTGGACAAGGCAGGCTCTTTCCTATTTCCAATAGGGCTGTGCAAAATGATGAGATCCATTAAATTTCCAGAGGAAAAAAGCCTCCAAGCCTTCTCTGCTGATTTCCAAGCCCTCCCCTGGAACACACGTGCTCTGGGCAGGGTAATTTTGTTTGGGGTAATTCACTTGTGCTCATTTCCTGGAAGCCTTGCAGGATATATGACTCCATTTTTGGGTGTTCTTCCACATAAATTTAGGATTAATTTCTCTGAGAAATATTTAAGTGTAAAATATCTCCAGAGAGAGGGTGGTTTTTTTTTTTGTTTGGGTTTTTTTTTGTTTTGTTTTTTTTTTTTTTTTGATTGCAGGAACAACGTGGCCGAGTGGAAGGTGGAATTGGAATAAATCAATTTCAACCAAATTCCAACCCAAACCATTCTGTGGATCAAATCCTGGGCTCATCCATTGTTGTGTTTTGGAGCCAACAGGGGATTGTTATCCCAAAAAACACCTAAACCAACAGTCCCAACTTCCCCCAAAATCCCGAGCACCTGGAATTGTAATTATTGTATTTCCAATTAACCTGGGACACTTCATTCCCATAAATTGCCCCGAACTGAAAAATGAGGATTCTATAAATCACCCACGGGCTGTGGGAAGGTTGAAGGATGAATATCAGATATTCAGGATGGGTTCATCAGGGAGATTTAGGATAAATGCTCCAAGTGGGGAAAATCTGAGGAGGAGGCAGCTCTGGGAAGGAACAGCTCAGACAGAGCTGCACAGCAGGAGCAGGAAAATTCCAAACCCAAAGGAAAACTCTGACCTGGGGAGGGAGATCCTCAGTTCCAATCAGGACAGATCCCTAATTCTAGTCAGAGGAGATCCTTAATTCCAATCAGGGAATTCCAATCCAATTCCAATCAGGGAATTCCAATCCAATTCCAATCAGGGGAGATCCCTAATTCCAATCAGGAAAGATCCCTATTTCCAACCAGGGGAGATCCCTAATTCTAGTCAGAGGAGATCCCTAATTCCAGTCAGGGGAGATTCCTATTTCCAACCAGGGGAGATCCCTAATTCCAATCAGGGGAGATCCCTAATTCCAGCCAGTGTAGATCCCTAATTCCAATCAGGGGAGATTCCTAATTCCAACCAGTGTAGATCCCTAATTCCAGTCAGGAAATATCCCTAATTCCAACCAGGAAAGATCCCTAATTCCAACCCCCACAGCTGGACCCATGATCTCAGCAGTCTCCTGCAGAAGGAGCAGGGATTGGGATGGACCCTGGAGAGCAGCAGAGCAGCTCCTCACACTTCCACATTCCTCTGCTTTTCCACCATGGATTCTGTCCCTCAATAAAACCCCTCCAGGGAAATCCCTCCCCTTTGGGATTTTTGGGATGAGCTGCTGCCCTACAAATCCCAGCTGGCCCCAAGCTCTGTTGGAATTTGCTTTCACCTCCAGATGGAGCAGGGCTGCTGTGGCAGGGCTCTGTCCTGCTGTCCCTCCCTGAATTCGGCCTCCACTGGATCCCACAGCGGGAAAATCCCTCCCTGGAATCCCAAATGTCACCACTGGAGCCATCCTTTGTTGGGACGGACAGACAGAGGACATGAGGTCCTGGAACCTTGGTGCCCACTGCCACCCTGGCAGGTTCTGCACGGGACTGGACTTTGGGACATCCCAATGCCAAGAGGGGATGCAGGTTTGGAGCATTTTTCTCACAGCAGGAGGAAGATTTGGGGCTTTCCAGGAGAAAGGCTCTCCTTCCAAGGTGGATTTTCACGCTCCGAGAGGCAGAATTTGGAAGCTGCTCGCAAGCCAGGAAGGGAAAATTGCAATCCAGGGAGGAGGGGAGGAAAACCTGGATCCAAAGCCACCCTCCTCACTTACAGGAAGGCAACTGGGAGGACGCAGTGTGGAAATGAACTTCCCAAAATAACGGGAATTTAACACTAACAAAACACACGGCCGCAGACGGACTTAATAACTCCGAAGTGAGGGAAGGTCATTAAATAAACAGCACAATCCAAAGTGTTGATTTTGGGGATATATCCAGCTATCAGCTCTTCAGGAGAGCAAATAAACCTCGGGAATTGCACGGCACAAAGGTCCCTGGAGCGCTGAGACAAAGGGAAAAACCCAAACCCGAGCCTTTGCTGACACACGAGGTCCATGAAGGCTCTTTTAGAGGGATGGAGGCAGGGCTGGGAAGGGAATGGGGATTTCCAACGGCACTTTATGGGCATTTTTCTTCCCTGATTCCTTATTTTTCTGCACCATAGTCCCAATTCCACCGTAACAAAACGTTTATGTGGATTGTGGTTGGTGGAACCATCCCTGGCCAAGAGCAGCTCCTGGGCTGCTGCTTCCCTAAAATTGTGATTCCCGGTGGCTCGGCCACTCCAGTGACCTCCTCAACCTTTTCCCTGTGGTAAAACCTGGGATGTAACTTTTTATCCTCCTCCTCCTGTTTTCCTTCCTCTCCAGCTCTGCTTTCAGAACAGATGATCCAGGGATCAGGGCTCACTAAGGAGTTTCCCGTTCCTTTTGCTGGCACAAGGAAATCTGTGCACAAAGAGCACAAAAAGTCCAGCTTTTCCATAATTCCAGTATCCTGGAAGTCTCTAATTGGCATGGTGGGATCCTTACACTGGGCTTGATGGGAGTTCTGCGCATGGAAATTGTCCCTGAAACTTGTGGGACCATAAAATGGGAATTCACCCAGTGCTTTCAACCTTGAATCCCTCCCTAGTCTCCTGGATGGGGAATTTCACTGGTTTTATAGGAATAAAGCTGGATAAAACCTTTGAAGTGGTCTTTTCTGTCACACCTACATTCTGCAAAGCAGGAGAGGGATTTTCCTGAACAAGCAAAGATCCTTTACAGGGATTTAGGAGCGGAACGACGCAGAATTGCTGCGGAGCCTCTGGAGGGAGGATTTTCATGGAACAACCACTTGGAATAAATCACCCTCTTGGAATCACAGCTCTACACCACAGAGATACCCAGATGCCAATGCACACACTCAGCAGAAGTAAAGAAATCAAAACCAGAGCTAAAAATCCTGGGAAAAATCCCCCCAAGAACCAACAGAGTTGTGAATCCGCCCCTGGAGCTGCTTTTGGAAGGGTTCCCCGGAGCTCCCCAAGCCAGCAAAAGCTCTGCTGGGCCCTCCTGATTTTCCTGAGTCATCAGACGGTCAAGCAAACATCAGGCACAGGATTCCTGTCCAACTCCGGAGCAGATCCCACAAAGGCGCTTGTTCCACACAGGAATCAACCCCGGCGCGGACAAATTCCCGCTCCCCAAACAACCCCGATGATTAGCGTTGATTAATGGGGCTGTTAGAGGCTCATTCATCACCAGTAACTCACAACATCTTTTTTCACACCAGTTCCAACTCCCGAGGAGCTGGAAAGGGAAATGGTTCTTTTTTCGTGGCCTTTGTTGCCTGTTCCCAAACACACCCGGGTTTGGGGTTTTTTTAGGGTTGCCCACAAGACCTGCCCAGGTCCAAAACCTCTGCACAGCAGAGGATCCTCCATTAGTGGCCATCTCAGTCCCATATTTTCTTAAAATCACGGAATCATTTAAATTGGAATAGCCCCCTAAGATTGAGTCCAAGCCATGGTTCCCTCAGCGCTGCCAAGGCCACCACTGACCATGTCCCCAAGAGCCACACCCACACGGTTCCCAAATCCCTTCAGGAATGGGGATTCCACCACTGCCAGGGTTGGACAACCCTTCCCAGGCAGAGATTTTTCCTAAAATCCAACCTAAACCTCCCCTGGCACACCTTGAGGAGGAGCACCCCTTTATTTGGAGGTTGCTCTGTGTTGCTCAGCTTCTAAAATGATTTTGTTTCCCTCTCCCCAAGTTTATTTTTCCTGCAGGAAAGAACTGCCATAAAATCCTGGATTTGGAAACCAGACAGCCTGGGATGCTGGATTGGGAATGATACAGCACAAGGAAGAATTAGGTCAGATTTTGGGCTGCAAACACATCCTTCCACCCAAAACCACGGCGAGTGTCCCATGCACGGGACCTTGAGCTGGGATCTTTCCCGGAACACCCAGGAAAACGTGGAAACAGCGTCACACATCCACCCTCAAGGGCCAAGATTCCACCTGAGATATTCCCTGCTTCCCAAATGTGGGATTGGAGCATTGGATTTCACAGGTTCCTACAGAGGAATTGTTTGGGAAGGCGCAGGATAATTTGGGCTCACCCTATGAAAGGCATCACGTCCTGAGAACACACAACCCAGCAGATCCATGGGGAAAGGATGGCTCAATCCTTATGGATGCAGGAATCAGGGAGCAGCCAGAGGGGCTGGCAGCAACCAGCAAAGTCCACAACATGGAAAACTTTCTCCACTGTGTTATTTGATTTACCAATACAGGAAAAAAATAAGGATCTGTTTCCTTACCTTCCTTGGCTGGATCCACGCTCTGGTGGGGATCAGAGCTCTCTAGGATGGCCTCGGTGTTAATCCAGTCCTGCTCCAGTCCCAGCCCCTCATCTGCCCCTGGACACCTTTGGGATAAATTAAAAAAAAAACAAACAAAAAACACATTAAGCCATTTAATTTTTTTTTAGCAAACAGGAAGATCTGTGCTGCTGCTCCTCTGTTTTCCCACTTTTCTCTTTATCCATGGATATCAGCAATGGGACAGCAACAAGGCAAAGCACCTGAGGAATGTGAGGAGAAAAAGCTGCAAGGCAGAGCCAAAAATCCCTTGTGACCGTGGAACTGATCCCTGTCCTCCAGGAAGTTTTTCCCAGGAAGTTACAGGTCTGGGATGATGCTGTGGATGGAATCAGGGCTCCTCAGAGCCCCCCATATTCCAGTTCTTTCCCCAAACGCTTCCCATCATTCCAGTTCCCAGCCAGGCCCGTGGGAGGAGAGGTTCCTCCAGACTCACGGGGTGGAGACCCAAATGGTCCCACTCCAAACCATCTTCCCTGTGCTCCACGTGGGCATTTCCGAGAGATCAGGTGACACTGAGCCTCAGAAAAGGCAGGAATTTTCACTAATTCCTCCTCTCCTTCCATTCCTCTCCATACCCAAGTGGTGGAGGCCAAGTTTGAGGCAGGGGCTGGGTGTCCCCTGTCCCCAGGCTCCCCATGGAAGGTCTGTCCCTGGCAAGGGGCTCCCAGTGCAGCCAGCCATGGATCAGCTTTCCACGGAGCCACAGGGAGCTGCCACCATTCCTCTGACAGCTCTGGGGCCGTTTCCAGCCCACTGGACTCGCCTCCTGTCACTGCAGATCGGAAAAAATCTCCACTCACCCAAAAGTGGATTCCAGCAGGCCCTCCAGGTAATTCCTCAACCTTGAGACAGGCCTGGAGAGCCTCCCTAATCCCCTAAAAACATCCATGGGAATGGCAAGTTGGCTTCCCCGGCACGTCTGGCCCTTGCCCTGGAGCCTCATGGCTCCCTGCTCGGAGCCAGACAGGAATGGACAGCTGGCTGGAATTCTGGCTTCTCCTGGAGTTCCGTTCCAGGTCAACGAGCCCATGAAGAGTAACTGGATGGAAGGAATGGCACATGCCATTCCCATGATGGGATGTGGCCAGAAGGGCTTTTCCCAGCTGATGCTGTCCTTGGGCCACGTTATTCCTGCACCACCTGGATGCTGCCCCATCCTGGGAATGCAGCAGCTCATCCCAGCACTGGGAGCCTCTGGAAATGAGCCCAGCTGGTGGCTCTCCCCTCCTTTTCCCAGAAATCCACATTTATGTGCTAACAGCAACATAGGATAGTGGAAATTGTGCAACCTGGGATAGTGGAAATTGTCCCTTCCCATGGCAAGGGGTGGGATGGGATGAGATTTAAGGTCCCTTCTAGCCCAAACCATTCCAGGATTCTCCAATAATTTATTTATAAATTTTATAAATACATTCTGTGGGTTTATATCTGTATTTTACACGAGGCATCAGCCAGGAAGGGAGAAGTGATGAAACCACCTAATGGATCATGGAATTACAATTCCTAGAGTTGGGATCATCGCAATGGAGAAGTTTTTGCACACAGAGGCTGGAAACAGAACTGCAAGAGGGTTTTTCAATCCCCCCTTTCTAATGATCAGTTCACATAAATTATGGGAAGGAAGAACTCCTAAAAAAGTGGATACAGCAGTGGGTTTAGGGATTAGTGTGTTGAAAACAAGGATCACAGGGTGCAAGGAAAGGGAAATGAGGCATGATCCCCCTCTGGAATCTCCTTAGCTTTGGAACAAGTGCAAGTGTCCCTGGAATTGTCCCTTTTCCCATTAAAATTCACTGAAGAGGATCAAGAGCTAAGGGATTCAGGTTTCTCCTCTCAAAGCCTTTTTGTTGATCACCACCCACTGGGTCCCCAACTTTAACTGTGCAGGATCTTCCTCCTGCTTTTCCTCCATCCCTTAAGGATTTTCCTCTTCGTTCCCATCAACATCCTGCACGTTCCTCCCAGGACTGGATCCTCCAGGACTGGATCCACCCTTAGGTAGGATGAAACCAACACAAAGGATCCTGCTCAGTTTGTTTGCACCCAATCCCCAGGGAAAAAAGCTGGTCCTACAAAAATGAAGGAGGACAGCAAGCATGACTGCAGCAGTTTTCATGGAATTCAGCCAGGCTGGAAACACTGATGGCAATAATTGCCTGGAGCCTCCCAAAAAACGCTGGCCATGGATTTTCCAAATGCTGAAAGGCCTATATTTGTGAGTAACCACCAGACTCCATCAGCTCCTCCTGACCAAATACTCCACAGTGACATCATTCCACACTGGCATCATCCTGAGAGAAAAACCACAGCATTCCTGGAGCCCCAGCAGAACTCGACACATGGAATGCCTAATCCTAGAGTGGACTTTATCCCTGTTTTCCTGTGAGTCATTTTCCATCCCGCTGTCTGTCCAAAAATGCTTTTTTGTTGTTTATTTATTTAAGGTTCTCTCAATGGCTTCATTGATGACCAAAGAAAGGAGGGAAGGAGGCAGGGACTGGGCATCCCAGGGATCTGCCACTGAATCTGGCCTAACTGAACCCATCTGCTTGGGACCATCTGCCACCAGATCTGCTGCCAAAATCTGGGACAGCATTGGAGCAGCAGGACGCAGACCGGGCTTTGTGTTCTAAACCAAAGTCACAAGGAATAACAAAAAAAGAAGAGGCATTCCTTGATTTTCCAGGGATAGAGGGATGGGGTTGTTTTAGTTGACTGTTAAAGCTCCATTTTTTGGCAGAAAAGGAAAGGCCCCCAGGTCTGTCTGATTGGAACTGGAAGAAAACCATGGATGAACCCAAAAAAGTGAAACTGGCTGGTCCAAATCCATAATCCAAAGGAAATTCTGGATCCAGGCCTTGCCTGTGCAAGAGTCTGTGCAGAGCTCAGCATCAGCCCCATGGGTGCAAGGCAAAGGGAGGATAAAGCATCCAATTATTTAATAAATATCATTAATTGTGCAATTTAATCAATCTCCATCATCTCAGCAACACAAGGATCCCTGGCAGATCCCAGTGGTGCCCATGCCATGAAGGAACACACTGTCCTGGCACGGGGTGGGACTCGCTGCTCCGTTAACACCCAAAATCACAGATCTGAAATGACAACATCCTCAATTCCCCTGCTTCCAAGAGAGGCTCTGCCTTCCCCAGCCTCAGCCAAACACAAGGAAGGGACTCCAGGCTGTGCATTTCCACCCACACCTCCATAAATCTGTGACTGTGTCCAGTTCTGGTCCCTCAGTTTGGGAAGGACGTTGGGATGCTTGAGCACGTCCAGAGGAGGCAACGAGGTGGTGAGGGGCTTGGAACACAAACCCTGTGAGGAATGTTTGAAGGAACTGGGGTTCAGCCTGGAGAAGGGGAGGCTCAGAGGTGACCTTATTGCTCTCCACAGCTCCCTGAAGGGAGGTTTAGACAGGTGGGGTTGATCTCTTCCACCGGGCAGCACTGACAGAACAAGAGGACAAAGTCTCAGCTACGTCAGGGAAAGTACAGATTGGATATTAGGAAAAAAATTTTCACCAGAAGAATAATAAAGTGCTGGAATTGTCTTTCCAGGGAGGTGGTGGAATCACCATCTCTGGATGCATTTAAAGAAAGACTGGACATGGCGTGGTGCTATAGTCTGGTTGAGGTGTTAGGGTGTAGGTTGGACTTGGTGATCTTAGAGGTCTCTTCCAGCCTTGTGATTCTGTGATTCTGTGATTCTGTGATTCTGTGATTCTGTGATTCTGTGACAGGAGCAGGACAGCCAAGCCAGCCCCCGACCTCTCCGTGGCGCTGACAGGAGGTTCCCAGAGCAAACGTTCCACGTTTGTCTTCGATTTGTTCTTCGACAAAAGGAGCAAAGGTCAAAGCTGGGTTCCCCCAGGAGGGCCCATTTGTTGTCCAGATGTGAGGAACATGCAGGACTTCTCTGGGAATGGACAGACAGATGCTCTGCAGCCCCTGCACCATTCCCACCTCCCCGCTGTTGGGAATGTGTCCTTTCCCTTGGGCTTGTGCATCAGGATGGGGTTTGGGACCAGCAGAGCAGAGTGAAGGGAGGTGTCTTATTCATACAGCACCTGCTCTGTACTGAATCGTGGAGTCATGGAATGGTTTGGGTTGGAAAAAGATCTAAAAGATCATCTGCTCCAACTCTGATCCATGGGCAGGGACAGCTCCTACTATCCCGGGGTGCTCCAAGTCCTGTCCAGCCCGGCCTTGGGCACTGCCAGGGATCCAGCGGCAGCCACAGCTGCTCTGGGCACCTGTGCCAGGGCTTGCCCACCCTCACAGCCAGGAATTCCTTCCCAATATCCCATCTAGAACTACTTTCATTCCGTTTACAAGCCCAAGGAAGCTCATCCTAGAGCTTGACCGCCTTCACAAAGCCCTTGAAGGGTCAAATCCCACCTCCTGTGAAGACAAGGAGAGGCAGGACCCTCTGAGTCTCCATCCTGCCCTCAGCCACTGCTCTGGGGACCGCTGCAGGTCCCACGGCGGAGAAGACGCCCGTGGCAGCTCCAGCCAGACCACACAACTCCCCCAGCAGCAAGCACTGGGCAAAATCTCAAACTGGGGGAGAAAACCCAGCAGGGCCATGGCCCAGAGTCAAGGAGAGCCTGGTCCAACGGGCCTGGAAGCTGCAACAACTCCCAGTGGCTCTGCTTCATCTTCCTGGGCTAATTGCTTTCAGGCTGTCCTCCACAGAGCCAAGCCTAAGTCTGGTCCAATCCTGACTTATCCCAGAGCAGAAAACGTCCTTATTGTCACTCCAGACAGGAATGCACGTGGTTCCACTGGGCTGAGCAGTGCAATCAACCCCAGAGCACAGGCACTGCCCACCTGCCACCTCCTCTTCATCCCATACAGATCAAGTTTCTTAAACAGTTGTTTGTTTTTGGTTTTTTTTTTTTTTTTTTTTTTTGAGGTTGATCAGCAGGTAAGAACAAAGATCTGTCCTCAGCTGGAGATTTTTTATCCACTCCCAACACTGAAATTATTATGATGTGAAAATCATCACCCCAGCACAGGGAAAGTAAACTCCCCAGGACAGTCTGAGACATGCAAATATATCCATGATCTTTGCCATTTGCAGCACAGTGGAAAATTGCTAAGAAAAGTTCCCATTGTGTCGGGGATGCCACTCCAACCTCCTGGAATTTCTCTCTCTCTGGCAGCTAAAAATGGCTTCAAACTCCCCAAAGTGCTGGAGATTGGACAGTGATGCTGGAGCTCCACGAGGAAAGGGCTGAAGATGTCCACTGCTCCCTCCCAGGCTCAGGGAATGCCGTGCTCCCAGTCTGTGCTCCAAGACTGATGGATGCTCCAAGGGTGGAGATCCTGAAGTGCAGAATGCTGTAGGAATCCCCTCCAGACCCCAGATAATTCCACCCCAAGACCTCGGACCAAGCTATGGATAGGGGACACCCCTCACCCCTGACATCTCCAATCCTTCCCACCATCACGGAAGGTAGCAGAAGACCTTTCCCAATCCTCATGACCTTCAAGGCACCTCCTTTGGACACTGTTCTTCCTCCTCCTCCCTCTAAAAACACATGTCTGACATCCATGTGTTGATCCAGCTCCAGGAATGGAAGCCCAGACCCAAGAATGAAAAACTGGGACAACATTCCCATCTTTTGGCATGGGAACAAGTGACCTGATTTCTTTACAAAAAGCAACACTAGAGCTCCCTGCAGTCTGCTCCTTCAATGGGATCACAACTACTGGAATAACGCAGGAGAGATGGAAAACCCAACTCCAGGCTCCCCGCTTTGAGGGCTGTGAGTCTTCCTGAGACTTCCCTGCCTTAATTCCTTCTTCTCTCAGCTTTTAGCCTCCAGGAATGAAGCAGCAGGACAGGGGTCAGGCAAGAGAAGAGGGAAGTGCAGCTCTCCTTGGATGGGCGCTTGTCTCTCCCACTTTTTCCAGCCACATCCCTCCTCCTGCCAACTCTTTGTGCCTCAGACCATCCCTGTTTTGCCTCAGCCTGTCATCCAGCCTTTCCTCAGGAGGAAAGTGCAGGATTCAAGCGTGACGTGCACGAGATGCAAAACCCAGCCTCGGGTCTTGACAGGGGAAACGCCCATTCCAGGGCACATGGGGGCAACTGGGAGATTTCAGCTGGAAGCACTGGATTCCGTGTTTCCCAGGGGTGGCCAGAGGGTTTAATTTCTGTGTATTTGTTAATTATCTCATTATTTCCAGGACCGTGTGCTCCCTATTCCGATAGCAAAGGGACATCTGAGGTTGGTTAAACTGTTTGTAACGGGGCCATCTCCAGCTTTTTGGAATTTCCTGGTTGGCACCTGCACAAATCAACACATTTTCTACGTAAAACAAGAGCCCCTCCAAGGAGCTGCTCTAAACAATTCCCTCGCTCAGCAATTTCAAATGCACTGGCTTTAGCAATTTTATAAATTGCAGGGAAAAAAATTCCCAAAACTGAAAAACAACAACAAAATGTGAAACCTCTTTGACCCCTGCAGTTGTCTGATGAGTGCCGGCAACAAAAATAGTTTGGAGACTGGGGAGATTTCCAATGAAGAGGAATTTTTGGGTTTTCCCTTGAACTTGTGGCTGACAGAAGCCATGGAAGAAGCCCCATGGAGCAGCAGCATCCCTTCCTGGATGCCGGTTTAGGAAGCAGCAGTCTGAAATCTCTTATCACATCTGGAGTAGAGGGATTTGTTGGGATATTTCTCAGGTATCTGCTGAGATTCCCACACAGATCACACCCTCCTTCCAGTCCTGAGAGCAGCTAAAAACCATGGAAAAAATGATCCTGGATCAGCCTGTCTCCATCCTTCCCAGAAAACTCCTCCACCATCACGAGCTACGCCACAGAATCCCAGGATGGGCCAGTTTGGAAAGGACCACGCTGGGTCTTCTGGTCCAACCTCTCTGCTCCAGTGGGTCACCCCAAAACACTGGGCTGTGTCCAGATGTTTCTGGACTATCTCCAGAGAGGGAGACTCCACCACAAACCCAACAGCTTGCAAGCTTCAGCCTGTGACCAGCTCTGGATCTCTCGGGAAGAGCTGGACACGGAGGTTTCCTGGCATTTCGGACTTCTCCGAGGTTCGCGGGTGGCCCGGAGCATGACACACCACTGAGCTGTTAGCAAAGCCCGGGGATTTGGGCTAGAGCTCCTGGCTGGAAGTGCTGGATGTGGCTCTTCTCCTCGGAGCTGAGCTGGCAGATCAGCACCGCTGGGGAAAAGCTGGAGGGGAAGGGAAGGAAATCCAAGCATTTCCCAAGTCACCTGTTTTCCTTATGCCAGCACTGCCAGTTTCCTATGGAAAACCCAGCCTGCAGATTGCACCAGTGTTAAATGGGATTCCTCTCCAATCCTCCCTTCATTCCCACACTCTGCAGCCCTGGAGTTGCCATTCCTGAAAATTTCACACCTAATTATTCATTATCCCTAACGAGCCCTCACCAGGCATCCACTGCTCTGTCTGGAGCTAGTTTGAATGGGCAGAGTTGTGCAATCTCTGGCACCAGCCCTGCTCCACCTCTACTTGAATCCCAAAAAAATGAGCCTGGAGGACTTTCTCTGGTCTGTCCACTCAGTCAGGGCAGAGGGAGAGAGGGATTTGTCTGGGATAAAGTTCCAGGCTGAGGTTTGATCAGCACAGTGGCCTCATTAACAGCACAGCCCAGAGAACTCCATCCTCCAGGGCTGGAATTCCTCCAGGCTGAACAGGCACAGCACAAATCGAGGAGACATCTGGTGGGGAGGAAAAGCCCAGCTCTGCTCCCACATGCTCTGCTGGTGCAGCTTTCCACCCTAAAGGTCCCAACAATTCTGCTGGCATGGAGCAACCAGAGGTAATCAACACCTCCCTGATTCCCAGAGCACTGGTCCCCACTGGGATCCATCCAGTCCGTGGCAGCCACCTGGCAATCCCTTCATCCCAAGTAAAATCAGCACCTGACTGAGGTGCTGGAAATCTGTCCCCAATTCCCCTTCAGGACTCAGACCCATCTTCCAGTTTGTTTTCCAGCTCCTCTTTTACTGAGGAGCAGTAGTCTCCTTCCCAACTTCAGTGTACTTCTTTTTCCACTTATCCCAGAATTCCTCCTCTGAAGGTTTGCCCTGCAGGGTACCTTGTAGAGAATTTTTGGAAATGAAAATTCCCATTCCAAATGCTGGCTGTGGTTTGCAGCTCTGCCTGAAACAGGCAGGCAGTGACTTGGATCTTCTGGAAAGCCAGGTCCTGACTTCCAGCAAGCTTCACCTCCACCTCCTCCGGGACTTTGGGACCTCTTTCATTCCAAAGCCTTTTTCAAATGTCATCATTCCAGGAGAAGCCAGTCGGAGCCTGAGCCAGGAGTGGTGACGGAGAGCTGAGATCAAAGCTGTGAACTCTGGGCAGCTTGGAAAGCTGAGGGAAGCCAGAGCAGGAGGTGACATCAGGCGGGCTCCGAGGATTCTCCAGAGGGATCCGGGAAGCCGGGATGCTGAAGGGCTGAGTCACCACGGCTGGAGGCTCCCCGGGGAGGAAGGAGCAAGATTCCCTCACAAGAAGGAGCTTTTTTCCACTGTAAATCTTCGGAGCACAGCGAGGAGGCTGAAAGGTCACTGGGGCTTGGCACTGCTTTGGCAACTGGGAGCCAAATGGCTTTGGTGGGAATGAGGATGATGCTGCCTCCTCCCGAGGGGCTCTTTCCTCACAGGCTTCACCCACAGCCTGTCTGGGTCACCGTGGAGCTGCTCTCCTCATTCCCTGCCTGCTCCAAGGTCAAACAGGCTTTGGCAGGGCTGGGAATCCCGGTCCCACCGAAGGAAAGGGGAGTTTTGTCCATGGCTTCCACAACAAGGGAAGGATTTTGAATTCAGACCTTAATTTGTATTTTGAGAGGGATCTCTGGTGAGGAGTGAAGTAGATCTGCAGGTATTCCAAGGATTTAAGTGGATTTGTTGAATTTTCAGGGAACTCAAATCCCCACCAGTGCTTTGCCCTCACTCTGGTGGGGGGGGGTCCCTGATATAAGTCAGTTCCTTCCACACAAAATGATTCACTGAATTCCCTTTCCTTAGATTTGGGAAGAGGATCAACAACATTAAAGGGCACACAGATAGGAAACCCTTCCTCTGGGAACGTGAGGATGATTTGCTGTGCTCCACGATGGAGCTGGCCCTGCTCGGTATCCAGGGAGAAAGAAATTCCACCCTCAGGAGTGCAAGGTGGGAGAGCAAACCCACGAAAGCCAGCCAAGACTGACCCCTTGAGAAAGGCTGGGGGAACCACAGCCGGAGGAAAAGCCAGGGAGCAGCCGAGGAAAGGTGGGAAGCAGGGTGAGGATGATGACAACAAAGCTCCTCTGTGCAGCCATCCCTCAACACTTCCACAGCATTAATTACACACAGCAGCACCCTGACGACACCAAGGGTGATAATGACTTTCCAAGGTCCATCCAGCTCAGATTTTTGTCCCTGGAAGTGGCCAAAGGCAGATTTTGAGGAAGGGTTTAAGAATAACATAAACACACTGTGATTTTTTTTTCTCCCCCAGCCTAAACCAGTCACCAGCTAAGGGATTTCCTGAGCTGAAGGAGGAGTTATCTTTGCATTAAACCAGGCTCGGGGGATTTTCCTCCTACAAACCTCTCCATTGTCCCTCAGTTCATAAGGAAAGAAGAGAAAGAAACATTACAACTTTTACAGATGATGAGGTGTCAGCTGAAAATGCAGGGCAAGAAATTAAATTTCCTCACCTGCACCTCAAGTCGGTTCGGAGAAAGCCCCAATTCTCCCTCTGACAACAAAGTCTGGGTTCATTAACAAAAATTGTGCTGTAAAATCTTTCCCCTGACTTAATGGGACGGCTCCAAGGTCCTTGGAAGGATTATTTCAACCCCACAGGCTCAATCAGTTGGTTCATTAAGCAGAAAAGGTTGGGAAAACCCACCAGGGATTCCTTCCTTCAAGGTTATTATTCCTGCTACAAAATGTCCTTCTTGATTTTTCAAGCAGCTGTGAGCAAGTTTTGGCTTTTAGAGCAAATGAGTGGGGACCCATCAGCACCCAAACACATCTGGGTGGAAGTGTTAAAGGGTCTTTTGGGGTGAACCCCAGCATTGGGGAATAAATGGAATTCAAATGGTATTTAATGGTGTTTAAATGCTATTTAAATGGTATTTAAATGGTATTTTAAAGCATTTGCATGCCTCTCCTCCTCACACATCTGGAAGGGGCTCCAGCTGCACGTTTTACACCACCACAATCCCATTTTTCAAAGGAATTTGTTGTGTTGTTCCTACTGCCACAACCTGGGCAAACACAGAGGCTCTGCCCTTCCGCACATCCCTCCTGGATGGCATCCCAGGAATGCCACTGGAGCTTTCTGCTCCCTGGAGAAACCCTGAGTGTGCTCAGCAGGACAAGCCTGGGCAGAAGGCTGGGCCTGGAGGATCTGCCTCAGCCCAATTCCCGAACCAGGAATTCCTGCCTGGCACCTCCACATCCCACAACGACACCACTGGGCACATTTTCTGCTGTAAAATGTGACCTGACTCCATTTCCACCCAAATCCAGCAAAACCCAGGGCTGCAGCACTGAGGACCTTGAGGACAACACGGAGTAAGTGGAAGAGAATGTATCCAAAAGGGAGGAGGGAAGAAGATTTTGGAAAAAAGGAGGTGAGCAGCACTAAATCAACACAGCAGCAGGGCAGGTGAAGAGAAGGGAGAGAAGCTCTTCCTACACAAACCTTCCAAATTCCTCATTTCCATGGCAAATACCAATTCATCTCCACACCCTGCCTTTGTGATCCTGGCTATGGGACACAGCACTGGCCCGGCTAATTGCCATTTCAATCATTAGCAGGGCACAGAGGAGTGGCAGAAATTCCTGCCCCCTTGGGCTGCAGCGCAATCCCGAGGCCCTGCTCCATGTTAATGAGGAATTTTGGCACCTCCTGGGATCCTGAGGGGTCCCTAATTGGGGGGAGGGTGTTTGTGGGAATTGAAGCTGTCCCTGATCCCAGTCCCACATCCATTCCAACTCCTACAGCCCTTCCCAATCCCACATCGCCACGTTTGGCTGTCTCGGAGAAGGAGCTGGGTTCCACTGCTAATGGGAGAACAATTGTGGTGGGACTCCAGAAACGCCTCGCATTAAACACAAAATGCACCAGAAAATTAAAGCTTGGACTGAATCACATCTCAAACTTTTGGGACTGGAAATTCCCACAGGGAATGCAGGACCAAGACAAGAGCTACTATTTGTTGACAACTGCTTGAAATCATCCTCTCAAAAATGTTGAGTGACTGGAAACCATTGCCCTCCAAATTTTCAGCTCCTAAAAAAATGTTACAAATTCATCTTGTAGTGCTACAAATGGTCTGCTTTGCTTTCAACCACTGGATTCTCCCACATGCATTTCTGAGTGGGATTTAGGAGAATTTCCAAGGAAGAAGCAATTCTAACCATTGTAATAATTCTTCCCTGCCAAACCCCGAGAACCTTAAACGCTAAAAAATGAGATATAAATGAAAAAAAAAGGAACAAACCCAGCGTGTACGATGAGCTCCCTGCATATCCGTGGCTCCTGCATGGGATGAAAAGAGCATTTAACACAAACCACGCTGGAGCAGCTCGGCTTTGCCACGGACTGTGATCCCTGAAAACCCCAACTCCGAGACACAGCCCCGCTTCCATCCTCCCTGCTCCCCTCAGCAGGGAGAGTTGTTTGTTTGGTTTTGTAAGTCCCAGCTTAATGCAAAGCAGGAGCCAGCAAGGAGCAGGGCTTGCCAGAGGCAGAGCATCCCTTTCCTGCCTTTTCCCGTGGTTCCCGTCGCAGTTTTGGATCCTGCCAATGTTTGGGTTGGGTTGAAATCATTCCTGACAGGCCCAACTGGTGACTGTGACGCCGGCCCATGCAGGGAATTGTGGAAAATGGTCTCAGGCTCAACCTTAGCTTGGTTGGGATGGCATTCCCCCACAAATGGTGCCTCGTTCCCTATGGATTTTCCCTCCTCTGTCCCTAAAGGACACATTTTACAGGGGGACACAGCAGTCCCCAAAATCCTCATGGTACAGAAATAACCAACCCTAACCCAGCCCCCTTTTCCCCTCTTTTCCCACAAAACCCATTCTGGTTCTCAGGAGGCTCCAAAGGCTGCTCCCAGCAGGAATTCCCAGCACATCCCTCATCCCTGCCCAGCACCGTGCCTTTGCCAGGGGGGTTGTGCAACAGCTCAAGGACATCAAGTGGAAAAATCACTTCCAAGTGGGAGGTAATGAGATGCAATCCTGTCTGTACAGGACAATAAATCACCTCTTTGGGCTTTTCCAGTCTTAAAAAATGCAGAGCAGAGGGCAAGGATGTGGCTGGCGAGGGAAGGACTGAGGGAAAGACCAGAAGGAAAAGATCACAGCTGAGGAAAGATGCAACAGCAAACTCCAGAGGGAAGGAATAAATCTGTTCCACATCCATGTGCATCACTACCACAGTCTAAGCAAGGAATCAGCTCCATGGCAGTGTCACATTCCTCAAAAGTCTCAGTAAATGCATGTTTAGGACAACAACAAATGAAATCCAAGGAAAATGGGCTCATTTTGCTATTGTCCAGGGCAAGCACAGATCCCAGCGCTCCTCAGCACTTCAGGGACTTTTTAGCTATGATTGGATTTATGGAATCATGGAATTTGGTTTGGAAGGGCCTTAAAGATCATCCACTTCCAACCCCAATACCTTCCCCTGTCCCAGGGTGCTCCAAGCCTGGCCTTGGACACTTCCAGGGATCCAGGGGCAGCCACAGCTGCTCTGGGCATGCTGGGCCTCCCCATCCTCACTGGGAACAATTCCATTCTGGAGATAATCTGGAGTTTGTCGCAACCCAAACGAGACAATCCAACAGTGCAGAAGAGGAGAAAAACCAAAATACATTTGGGTGGAAATTCATGGGGGGTTTCAAGGAGGGAGAACTGAGTGAGTCCAGGGGGGTCCATGCTGGTTCCAGGGAACTGCCACGGGACAGGGACATTGGGAATCACCAACAGAGGCTGTGGATCAAGGGACAGTTCCTGGTCATTCCTAGGAAGGATCCCACCTTCCTGGAACAAGGGGACCTCAAGCTCAGTGAACCCCACACCAAACTCTTCAAGTAGGAGAGAGGCCTGAGACACATTTTGGGTACCACAGAACCAGGGGAATGCTAGCAGGAGCTGAATTGATCCTGAAGGATAAGAAGTTCACCTGGGATTTGGAATCCCACCTCCTGTAACTTGCTAAGCAGGAGATGTTTTTTTCCCCTTTCTTTGGGACATCTCTGCCCTTAAAGTGGCAGCCTGAGAAAAGCAGCAGGAAGGTAATAAATAAATAAATAAATAAATAAATAATCAATAAGAGGCTGAAGTGCCTGATCAAGTATCCAGGGTCTGGATACTTGAGGAGTGAAGGATTTAGAACAAGTAGCACTCGACACACTTGATCTTTTTATCCCCCCTCATTTCCACTCCTTTCTAATGGCTCCAAAGCAACTGGCCCGGAATGTTTCCCATCCTTCATCTAAACTCGGAAGAGCAAAAGCATAAACATTCCAGAAATATCCGCAGAGACGTTTTACTAATTGGCAAATGAGGCAAATCCCACTCCCGGCCACTTCCCCCATATGTTCCTGAGCACAACTCCATTAACTGTGCTCCTCCTGGGATCACTGGGAATCACAATCCTGCCCTCAGACAAAACAACAGCAACCCAAATTTGAGGGAATTAATAACAATGGCTACCACTAACGAGCCCATCCGGAACATCTCCCAAGCTTTATGCAAATTAACAATTCCCGCAAGCAACGCCAATTTCGGATGATCCCAAAGGATCCTGAGCAATCCTGGAGCAGAAGGAATGAATTTGCAAAGAATTGTCACCCCCACTTTCCCCTGGAGAACGTGGCAGCTCAGCAGGGAGGAGATTCCAAGCTCTCCCTGTTCGTGGGCATCAAAGGGAATGATCCAAAAGGACAGACCAGTGCCAGGAGGGAATTCTACTTCCAAAAGAGGGGTTTAACAGCTGAAATTGGATCCATAAATGACCCAAGATTATGGTGACAGCCCCCATCCCAGCAGGGATACAGGCAATGCCTACAGACAAAGTGGGAACAAGGAATGGGAAAAGCACATTGGACCATCTTTCTGTGACCCCAGAGGTTGGAAAACTGGGATTTGGAAAGTTTTCCAACAGGAACACACCTCAGTGTTTACAGGGAGATGGGAATGCTGCTGGATCCTCAGGAAGGTGTCCCTGCTTATCAAACCCAGCCCATTCCAACCCAGACCATTCCGGGATTCCTGCCTGCTCACAGGGATGCTGCTGCCTCATGCCAGGTGCACCCATGAGAAGGACTCACAGTGGAAGGATCAACGTTATCCCATCCAGGATAATTCCACAAGGAGGTAAATCCACCTGGATCTCCATGCACTTAAAAAGCCCAAACTTTTGTGGGTACTCACAACCTCCAAATCCCACTTTTCTTCCCCAAAATCCCCATTCAGCAAACCCACGACGAGCACTGAAGCCCTGGAGGAGATCCCTGAGGTGGCTCAGACTCCACACCTGCAGGTATCCCAGAGAAATCTCCGCTCTTCCCAGATTCCCTCCATCAAACCAGGGGTTCCAAACCCCCCCGGGAGCTGCTCTTTGCCACCCTGGAACCTCCTCCAGGAGTTTTGGGCCGACCCCACCACTGTCCTGGCTCCAGGGCAAAGATCACAAGGATGATTCTTTAATCTTTAGAGCCTGGTGGTACCCAGAAGATCCAGAGTGGAGCTCCCACTTGGAAAGCAGTGATTGCTCTGCTCTGGAACGCTGCAGGAGCCTCGGCAGAGCCTTCCCAGAGCTCTGCAATCCCGGAGTCCCAGCTATAAAATCCCTGCTGCAGGCAAAAACCGGGACATGGAGAAGGAGATCCAAGGAATTTCTCCATCTATAACCATCACAGCTCCATCAAGTTGTTTAAAAGAGGGAACTGAGCTTGTTTTCCTTGTGGAAATCCTATGTTTATTTTTACTTCTGCCTCGGAGTATAAATAACTCCAGAATGAAGTGCACGGTGCTTAATTCCCTTCATTGTGCCCTTAATTGCTTCCTTGTTTGCTTTCCACTTTCCACTCTGCTCCAGCCCCATATTCCAGCACCAGCTCCTCCCTTTCACATTTGTTTATTGTGTCTGCATTTCCAGAAACTGAAAGGTCAGAAGAAAATATGAATTTTTAATGGAATTTCCTAATGCCACCAAGGCTTTACCCTCCCTGCCCGCCCTTGGCATGGATTCCCTCCCACACAGATGCCACCAGCCTGAATCCCAGAGCCATTCCAGCTTTCCTGAAACACCCTCTCTGTCTCCTTTCCCGTTTGTGTTGGAGCCCTGAGCTCACGTCCCTCAGGAGGACATTCCCCATTCCCTTGGATGCTGCCAAAGGAACTGGATGTGCTCACCCCAGATTTGTGGGGCCACCCTTGGATGAGGAAGGAGCTGTCAGCTCTTCCAGCACCATCTCCTGACACTTCCCAGCAGGAACAGTGGGATTTTCTCCATGGATGCTCCAAGGTGAGTCTATGTGGGAAGGAGCTCAGAGTTCCTCACTGGAAATACAGGGAATCACCCACTTTGCCCAAGCAAACATTAGAGCAGGATGAGGTTTGTGCATGGAGCAGGGATGAAGCTGCCGCTGTCCAGCCTGGAGACTCCAGGGAGACCTTGGAGCCCTTCCAGTGCCTCTCTCCAAGAGAGCTGGAGAGGGTGACAAGAAGATGGAGTGCCAGGACAAGGGGGATGGCTTCCCAGTGCCAGAGGGCGGGGTGAGATGGGATATTGGGAAGGAATTGTTCCCTGGGAGGGAAGAGGAGAAAAAGTGGCTGCCCCATCCCTGGCAGTGTCCACGACCAAGCTGGAGCAACCTGGGATAGTGGAAGGTGTCCCTGCCCATGGACACAACTGGATGATCCTTAAGGTCCCTTCCAACCCAAACCATTCCATGATTGTTGCCCTCAGTCCTGCTGCAGGGGTGGATCAAGCTGTGTTTTCCAGGTGGATCATGTCCAAGGTTTTCCTGTCCTGCCACCACTGCCAGCCCCCAGCCAGCACTGGCTTTTATTTATTTTAATTCTGAAACTTCTCCCCAGCCCTTAAAGCTGCCCAGAGTTTCCAATAAGCCTCTGCCCATTGGGATTCCCACCCTCAGTCTGGTTCTTCCTTGTGCTCCTCAAAAAAAACAGGGCTGAGTTTTTGGGAAGCCTAAAATTCCTCCCTCAACCTCAGGAGAGGTAAGGAGAAAAATATGCAGGGATGTGAAGCAAATTCCTGCCTAATTCCTCGGGAGACCCAATCAATGGGAGACTTCTCCTCTCTGTTTATTTTTTAACTAGCAGAAGTCCCAGTCTGTTCTCTCCCTCTTCCAAAAACCCACACCCAGGAGCTGTGACATCAGAGGATATTTTAGGAAGGCAGCTTTGTCCCCAGCCCAGGTCTGGTGTGGTTCCCTTTCCCTCACACAACCCCACAGCTGAGCAAAGGCACCGCTGGCTCCTGGGTGCCAAACCTGGAGGTGAAACGGGAATTTAAAAAGGCAGGAATTGTCTTCTCCAGCCGTTTCCCTCCGAAGGAATAATATGCTTGGCTTGTCCTGCTGTTGACACAAGGGTGACTCACGGGCCCAACAATGTGGGACTGTTTGGAGGTTCAGGGCAGGCATCTGGAACTGGCCCCGTGTCCCTTGGCAGGGGCTGAGCTCAGCTCAAAAATGCACTTTTATCCCTGTAATGCACCCGGAATGCAGCCCTACCTACAGCTCCCATTCCCAGACTATTCCAAGGCTATTCCCTGCGCCCATCGGCTCCTGGCTCCAGGTTTGGCTGGAAAATCCCCTCTGCCAACCCCACCTGTGCCCACTTTTCGTGTCTTTGAGGTGGATTGCACCCCAAGTTTGTCTCGGTGTGTTCTTGCTTCACCCAGCTTTGCTCCAGCCCCAAAATCCCTGGATGGTCATGGATTCACTGAAAAGCCTGGAGCAGGCAGGAGGTTACAACCCTCTCCATCCCCTTAAAACAGGTCTGGGAGCACGTTCCCAAATATCTTCCCACCTCCACCTGGGGGCTCAACAAAGCTGTTCTCCTGAAAGGTTTTCAAGGAGATCTCCAAGAACACCAACCAACAGTGAGGGGAATTCCTGCTGTGAGGGATCCTAAAGGGCTGATCCCGTGGGGAGAGGGATCCCAAAGGGCTGATCCCAAAGGGCTGATCCTGTGGGGACAGTGATCCCAAAGGGCTGATCCCGAAAGGCTGATCCCGTGGGGAGAGGAGGATGAGGAGGAGCAGCTGCTCTGCCAGGTGTCCCACAGCACCCTCCCAGAGAAACGTGCTCCAGATCCCTCATCCTCCTGTTCCTCCAGCCTGGATCCCATCCACGCTGCCCAGACCTCGGCACAGACCTCCCACATCCACACGTGGCTTTCCCAGCCCTCCTGCTCCTCGCCCAGCCCCAAATCCCAAATCCCAAATCCCACATCCCACATCCCAGCTGTCCTGGAGCCCCGGGCGTGCTCCCCGCGTGTCACCCTGACATTGGAAGTCTCAGCTCCTCCTCGGAAACCTCAGCCTTGGCTTGTGGCACCCCCAGACAGGGAACAGCTGGAAAACGCTTCAGTCCAGACAGTGAGCCTTTTCCCGGGATTTTAAAAGGTCAGAAACTAAATCCATCTTATTGCACAGCGCATGGAATTCCGCTGCGCCGCGAGGCCGGCCCTTCCCACCACGAGCATTTCCACGGCTTCAGAGCAGGATGCTGCTCCTGAGGGATGCTCCAGACCTTCTGGAGGACGTTCACCTGAGGATCCCACACCCAGCGTTCCCCGAGTTCAGCTCGCAGTGAGGAAGGCTTTTCCCTTTCCCAGCCTGGCTCCGTTCCCTGCTGGCTGCGTGCCGGTAGCTGGCAGCTCCCGCATCCCAGCAGATCCATAAATAATTCAACAGCTCACTAAGAAACAGGGATCCATCATGTTTATGGTTCTGAAACACGCACAGAACCGGGGCAGGGACCTGGAGCACCAGGAAGGAGGCTGGAGAAATCAGGGAATATCACCAGGGAAAGTGCTGGAGACTCCAGCTACAAGAGGGCCGAGGGAAAGGGAAAAAACCTCAGACTTTGAGTTAATTCTTCAACAAAAGAAAAAAACCCCGGGTTTCCTAATTCCAGACAGGGCCCTGAGCAGCTCTGTGAAGAATTCCAGCTCCAGTCAAAGCCGTTTTCCACACTTCCAGTAGCATATCCTTTAAAATTCACAGAGAGAGGAGCACGCTCGTCCTTGGCTGTCCGGGCCTCTCCATCCCCAGCTCCAGGAGCAGAGAATGCCACAGAGACAAATTCCATCCTCCCTGCAGCTACTGCTGCTCTGCTAGCCCAGCCCTCGCTGAGGCTCTGTGGGAGGTTCAGAAGCCCTCTTCCCACATTTCTGTTATTTCAGGAACGCCATCCGGACCCGGAATCGCAATTCCACGTCCTGCTCTCTGCAGATATCGATGGCAGATTAAAAGTCCATTTTTTTTCTGCAGAGATCTCCAAATCTTTCTGGCAGGGGGGAGGGCTGACAACTGCCTGGACTGCTCTTTTCCTTGCATTTTTCCTTTCTTTGGCTCATGGGCCCAATGGAGTGAAAAAAAGACTTTTTTTTTTATGTATAAGCACAAAAAGATAACAAAAATTAGGATGTTGCACTAGCAGGAGGAGCACATCAGCATTCCAGACCCAGGTCCAGGGATCTGGGCCATTCCAGACCCAGCTCCAGGGCAGCTCCTCCTGGCAGCAGCAGATGTGGAGAGGCAGTGCCAGGCAGCTCATCCCAAGGGAATGAGGGCCAAAAGGGAAAGAAGGGAGAAGTCACAGCCTGGGTGACTGATTTGAGGATGGGGATGGAATATCCATCTCCTCATCTCTCCAGATTCCCTGAAAACCATGAGGGGCTCTGCTCCCCGTGAAGAGCCATGGAGGTGACACGGAAAGGTGACATTCCAAACAAAAGCTCAGAGCACTTCCAAGGACCTGCCACGCTTACAGGGAGTTGGGAAGGGAAGGATTTCAGGCTGGGAGGGTGGGATAAATGAAGGAATAGGAATTAAGAGCTGCCACACACAGCAATTTCCTCCTTCCCACCTCCCCTCAGCTCCAGCTCCAGCTCCCACGTCAGGATATGGACACAATTCCCACTCACCTGCTCAAGGAAAACACAGAGCTGAGGGTGCTCCACTAAAATCAAATAAACTAAACTAAAATAAACTAAAATGGGAGGTGACTGCCTGATCCTGCCTGGAATACAAACGACTTGCCAGAGACCGGCAAGAGAGATTTGGATTTCCTAAAAACACTCCCAGCCATCCCAGGAAGGGTAATTCCCATTCGTCAACTTGAGTTTTTCCTGGCAGCACCTTCCAATCTCTTGGCACTGCTTCCAAGCTCCAGCAAACAGCTGTGGATGTTTGGAAATGGAGCTGCTGCACGCGAGTCAGGTGTGGGAGCTGATCAAAGCCCTGACAGATGTCAGGGCTGTGCTTGGATGACAAATGGAGATTTAATGAATTCTTTTAAATTATCCCTTTTCCCAGAAGATATCAGCAGTTTGGGAACAGATTTCTCTGTTGCATTTCATTCTCTCCAGGAGAAAATCCAAGTTTTCCCTTGGGCAAACTCCCTTTTCCTGTAGCTCCAGTCCCCGGCTTGTGCCATCACCAAACTGCTGCGGGAACTAAAGGGATCCTGACACAGGGCACGGAAGCAGTAGCACCAAGCTGGAATTTTGTTTAAAACACCTCTTTTCCTGGAGCATTCCCACAAATTAGCTTCAGGACAAGGTGTTACCTCCAGAGCAAAGCTCGTGTTGCCTCAGTTCCCTGGGAGAACTTCCCGCTGCTCCCACCCCGCTGAACCCACCCTCAGCTGGATGATGGGATGAGCAGGAAAAGCCTGGATCAGGTGTCCAGATGTGAATCCAGCCCTGGCAGAGCTCAGCACCAGCTGCTTTACAGGATCAGCGGCTCCCTGAGCACTGCTCAGCCCAGCTGTGCTCCCAAATCCATCAGGATTTCGGGCTCCGAGCTTCCCTCCCAGCAGCGCTTTGGGTACAAAACCACAGGATCCACATCAGGTGTGGATCACGGAATAATCTGGGTTGGAAAGGAAACTTCCAGGCCTTGAAATAAGCAGGAATATGTTCATTCAGAGCCTCGTCCAGCTGCTTGCAGGGATGAGCATTCCAGGGATGTCTGGAGGTGCTACGTGGACTGGCTGGGATGCAGCGCTCCGGCACATCCTGCCCCCAGCACCACCCCGGATTAGGGACACAGGGTGGGACAACCCCTTCCCCTCACGGATTTCTCTTCCCTCCTCCTCTTCCCAAGCCAGCCGTGGCGGGGGAGGAGGGAGTTGTGCTAATCCCAGGGCCCCAGGGAAGCCTCTGGATTCCCTGGCAGCAGCCAAGGCCTCCGGACAAGCTGCTCCGCACGCAAAGCTGCCGGGACAGCAGGATTCCCCTCCTCGGAACTCAGGCAAAAATCCCGGGAGAACTCGGAATGAACAGCCAGCTGGTAACACCCAGGAGCTCGGGGGCTCCACGAGCTCTCAGATATTCCAGAAGTACCGAAGAGTTCCTGAGATATGAACAAAGAAAACCCAAAAAGGGACAGCCAGGGAGGGTGGGAGCTGCTGGTTTCCCATCTCCCGGATTTTCCTCCAGGAATGGAAGGAGGATGGCCCTCACTGCATCTGGAAGGAGGATCCACTCATCCTCCTGCTCCAAGGATGCTTTGGAATGAGTGCCAGGGCAGCTGAGGAGCCCCGGGGCAGAGCTGTCCCCACCAGCACTGCTGACCTGGTCACAGTTTGGTGACACTCATCAGCTCAGTGACAATTCCACCAGGAGGTGCCTTCAGTTTTCCACAGATTTTTTTCCTGGTGGATCTGCGCTGTGGAAATATTGTCTTGTTGGAAAAATGAGTTCAAAAATCCAATCCTGATTCCAGGTCTGGGGTCATGAGCATGAGAAGCACAAGGACCTGTTGGGGCAGGTCCAGAGGAGTGCACAAAGATGCTCAGCATGGAGAAGGGAAAGCTCCAAGGAGAGCTTGGAGCCCCTTCCAGTGCTTAAAGGGAGTTGGAAAAGAGAGGGAAAGTGACCTTTTGCACAGGCAGGTAGTGACAGACAAGAGGGAATGGCTTCCAACTGCCATAAAGCAGGATTATTTGGGATTTTGGGATGAGACTCAGAGCATGTCATCACACAGTGCTTCGGGGAGGGCAGGGGGCCACAGGGCACTTTTCCAAGTGGTTGTGCTGTTGGGATGGGAAGCAATCAGGAATCCCCCCAGATTTGCAGGAATGCTCGGACTGCTCCTAAGATTTCTCTCACACACGCAACAGAGATGCCTCAAACCAAACATTTACCTCCAAAGAAGGTAGAGGGAGAATGGTAATTATTAATTAAAGGAGAATAATAATTATTAATTATTAATTAACTGGATGATGCCACATTCTGCTTTTATTGCAGCCAAACTGAAATCCAGCATTACTTGGATTTACTTGGATTTACATGATTTACTTCTCTTTCCTGTATTCTTTGGAAGCACAAATTATACACCTTGGAAAGGACAAGTCCTGGTGTTCCCACCTTCTTCTGAGGGCCAGAAGCAGCTGAATTTTGGGATGTGCACCTGGATGTGCTCCTGGCACGCTCCCTGTGTCCTCCAGCCCATCCTCAGTGCTGCTGGCTGGGGCTCTCCAGCAGCACCTCCCTCTCCCAGCCCTCACTGCCTCATCCCTCGTATTTCAAATTCCTTTAAAGGTCTTTAACCACTGAGCCAGTTTTCCAAGATGCTGGGAATCTCCATCAGCATTGAGGCACGAGGAACCACAAGTGCATCATACCCCAAAAACCCACACCAGACTTGCTCCAAGAGCATTCCTGCAGCGTGAGCACGGATTATCCTCAGCATTAACAGGGCAGAGGGCGCTGAGAAATGCAGGGAAAGGATAAAACCTGACTGGCAGTGACCAGGGGCACACCCTGGAGCCACTTTGCTGAGTGACTCCTTGTTTTCCTCCCCAAGGTGAGGACAGGGGAGATGTGGAGCTGCAGCACCGCCCTGCTCGTGCTCCTGCTCAGCTGCAGCTGGGTCTTGCTCTGCGGGAAAGCTGCTAGGATTTGACTGATTTACAGGATGATGGACACGGCTCAAAATCACAGCACGGAGAGCTCTGGGCAGTTTGATTAAAGGTGAACATAAATCAATCCCCCTGCTGGGATCCTCCCTCTGTTCCTGCATGCCACCTCCCCCTGTCCTTTGTCTCAAATGCTTCCAGAGCCGGCGCTGTCCCACCTTACAAACAGCTCCTGCCTGGAGCTGCTGCTGGGGCCCAGCCCCAAATCCATTCCCACATGGACAACCCCATATTTGTAGGGAATTCAGTCTGACTCATCCCCCAAAGCAACCAAAATACCAAGGCACAGAGCCACTGATACACCCAGTCCTTGTTTCTTCCCCCTAAGGAAATGCAGAGCCCAGGCACAGATTCCCAGAGCAGCTGTGGCTGCCCCTTCCCTGGATGTGTCCAAGGCCAGGCTGGACAGGACTTGGAGCAACGTGGGACAGTGGAACTGGATAATCTTGAACTTCCCTTCCCACCCACACCATTTCATGATTCTGGGATCTCAGCTTTAGGCTCCAGGGGTGGAGGGTTCTGCTGAGGGGAAGGAAAATTCACTGCTGATGTCTCTTTATGCTTTACATCCACAATGGCTTCATTTTTAATAACCTTGTCATCTCACCTATGTAAAATATGCGTTCAAATTAAACCCCACAGATTTGGGGGCTGCTGCTGTAGGTTAAACAAACATCCCTGTGATTTAGTCCTATAGAAAATGCTCAAACTGTTCACATTATTCAGCCAACCCATCTTTTATTAAAAAAGAGAACACAGGCAGAATAACACAATTTGTGCTCAGCAGCTGTGATTAGGCTGTGAATTTTCCTCACTCAGAAGAGATGACACCAAAAATTCCAAGCCTCTCCCAACAAATCCACGCTGCAGCAACAGAAATTACTTGGACATAAGATCTAAGCCCTGCTGCAGGTATTTCACCTGCAGAGGGTGTCTGGACAACTGCCAGGTTGTTCTCAAGAAATATAAGCAACCCCAAGCCCCAAAATAAGTTTGTCTTAGCTGGGAGAAAATTCAATGCTAGAAAAATAATCCCACAACTGGAGTGGGATCTGAAGCAGGTGGAGATTTGTTCTGAGGGTGGCAAAGCGCTGGCACAGGGTGCCCAGCCTGGGCTAGTGGAAGGTGTCCCCATGGCAGGGCAGGAATGAGATGATCTTTAAGGCTCCTTCCAACCCAAACCATTCCATGATCCTACAATTTTAAGGATGTTCTGGAAGGCACAGCTCTGCTCTCCCCCTGGGCTCTGCAACCTCCTCCTCCCTGATGTTCTTGGCTGCACAGGAAGAAGAAGAAGCACCTGAGAGCACCTTGTCCCACTGCCACAGGCTCAGCTGCCTCCCCACCCCAAACCAGCACTGCAGGGATGGTGATCCAGGGATTGTGATGACCCAGTGATGATTCAGGGATTGTGATTACCCAGGGATTGTGATAACCCAGGGATTGTGATAACCCAGGGATTGGGATGATCCAGGGATTGTGATAACCCAGGGACTGTGATGATCCAGGGATTGTGATAACCCAGGGACTGTGGTAACCCAGGGATTGTGATAACCCAGGGATGGGATTATGGCAGCCTTACAAGCAGGAGGTTTATAGGATTAAACACCTTTTAGTGCAGTACACACACACAGGGCAGGAGCCTTTCCAAGGGAAAACATCTTCCAACTCCCTCCCCTCAACAGAGGGGACAGCCCCTCTCCTCCTGCCAGGCCTGACATGGATCAAGCTACAGAAGGGAATTCTTTGTCCCTGCAAGGATGAAACCTGGGTGAGCCCACAGCGCTTCCATGACAGCCCAAAAACAAGCCCCGTCCATCGCCTCCTTCCCAGAGCAGCAAGTCAAGTCCTGCTCCCAGAAATGTTCTTGAATTCCATGGAACTGCAGCCTTGCAGGCCTGGGCTGGGGGAGAGGGGAGGTTCGGACAGAGGGATGATTGATTTCCAGACGAGGCAGGAATGTGATGCTCAGGAGAAGTCAGATCCATTTAGTGACGTTCTCCCCCTCAGCAGGGAACTGCAGCACTCGGGGCTCGGTGAGGGACTCAAGGGACACTCGGGGGCAAGGCAACAGCAAATCCTGACCTGCACTGCTGCCCCCACTACGTGGCACAGGGACTGTGGCAATTACAGCCCCCAAAAGTGGAGAGAGGAGAAAAAACTCACACAAAAAAACCTTCCAGAGGATGGGAACCTACCCCAGGCCCTGGCTTTGTGCTGGAAAACGTCTGTGAGCATGCAGAGCCAGGCTTTAACACTTGTTTGGATATCCTCAGTGCTGCCACACAATTCCCTGCATCCTCAGGCTGGGAAAGCTCCCTGGGCAGCACCGATGACATCGAGAGGGCAGTGCCAAGCCATGCCCAAGCCCTGGATGCCCTGGGATTGCCATTCCCACTATTCCCAGCCTGCTCTGCATTGCTGACTTCGTGCTGCTCCCAGCTCACTGCTCCTTGGCCAGTTCTCCAGGACAGCACGGATCCCTCCCCGAGGATGGAGCTGGGGAGGCTCCAGAGCTGAACACGACACCGGGACTCCCACACGTTCCCCAGGGCTGCTCCAGCCCTGCCCTCCCATGTGCTGCTTCCACGGCTCTCAGGTTTCTAGGAACTGGAACCAGGTGCTTGGGAGCTCAGGATGAAGCTAAAGCAGCTCGAGTGGCCTTTGGCCTGCCAGGGCTGAGCAGGACGGGACAAACCAGGCTGGGCTCATCTCACACAAGCCCACGAGAAGATCCCGTGTGGATGATCTTGCGAACGGATTCCGTACGGCTTCGTTAATTTATTTTGGAATCAGCCAAGTATCTGCTGGTTCTCTAACTAGATAAGTGAAAATGGTTTTTCTGGGGTTGTGTTTGACAGACATGTGGTATCTAAACTTGATATGTTAGCTAAATTTCCCACTTAAACGTCCCACTCCAGCCTTGGCAATGCAGCTCAGGGGAGCAAGGCTGGGATTAACGCCCCTTCCCTGCCCTGCAGGGAGGCAGAGGGGTGGCACGGCTCTGCAAACCTGCCAGGCTGGCCCCAAAACATGTAAGCAACCCAGAGCCCAGAAATAAGCTTGGTTTAGCTGGTGGGAGGAGACAATCCCACAGAAATAATCCCACAAAAGGACTGGGATCCGAAGCAGGTGAAGGTGTACAAGGAGGGTGGGGAGGCCCTGGCACAGAGGAGATGGGGCTGCCCCTGGATCCCTGGAAGTGTTCCAGGGCTTGGAGTAACCTGGGAGAGTGGAAGGTGTCCCTGCCCATGGCAGGGGCTGGAATTAGGAGGAGCTTTGAGTTTCCTTCCCACCCAAACCACTCCATGATCCTACAATTCTTCCAGACCAAGATGTGGGACACACATCCATGCTTTTTTCCCCCCCAGATTAATATATCTAAACTTCACCTAACTAATCCCAGGAATCACAGCACTCCAGGAACCATCCCTCTCTGAAAGGAAACCATTATTCCTCGTTTTCCCCACTGGCCCCAGCAGCAGGTTGCTGTTAACTTGTCCTGAGCCTAAAAATAGTTCTCCTCAAAGGAAATCCAAACCCTGCACTCTGCTCCTTCCCTCACTCCCTAATTAATGGTTTCCAGGTCAGCCCAGCTCTCTGGGAACATCTGTTTGTTTTCACTCCATCCAAGGAAAGGCAAAGCTGACCTGAAAGGGGAATATGAAAAAGGGTTTGATGTCTGCAGAGCCTCCCTGCCACAGACATCTGGATGTTGGGGCCTTGCAGTGGAGAGGAGCATCCACTGAAGCACATTCCCAACTGCAGGGCTGCAGTGTGTGTGTCCCTAATTCCCAGAGGGATCTTGAGCTTCACAGGAACAGGGGGATCACCCACAGCTGCTTTTAGGAGCATTTTTGCAAAAATACAGAAATAAAAGCAATTAAATGAGTTGGAACCTCATCCAAATCCAGCTCCTGGCCCTGCACAGACACCCAAACAACCCCGCCCTGTGCATCCCTGAGAGCAGTGTCCAAATGCTCCTGGAGCTGTGACCATTCCCTGGGGAGCCTGCTCTACCCTCTGGGGAAGAACCTTTCCCTAAAATCCTACCTAACCCTCCCCTGATGCAGCTTCCTGCCCTTAAAACCACCTAAAACTCTTTGCTGACATGAGGGAGTTGCCCTCAAGAATAATTGGAACATTTACTTTCCACACGTGGAGGGAGACTTGAGCAAAGCCAGGAGTGGTTTTGTCTTTGTTTGAGTGAGGTTTGCATGTTTCTAATCCATCTGAGGGCAGGACAGGGAATATTTATCTTGCTTGATATGAATTTGAGAAGAGGCAGGAGGCTGGGAAGCTCCAGGGTTGTCACAACACAGGAACCCCCCTCAGCCACATTTCCCCAGCTTCCCTCAGCTCCTCAGCTCCATAAAACAACAGGGAAAGTTGGGAGATGCAACTGCAGCAGGAATTTGGGAGATCCACAGAAATATCAGCCCCGAGGATAACAGATGTGTCATTAATAAACATGGAGAATCCTGGACAAACTGCTTCTGACAGCAAAGCTGGAGAAGCAAGGAAGAGGCAGCGGGAGGGAGGAGCAGGAGGAAGATGGAAGAGAGACATCTCCCAAAAGGGAGTCTCTAAATGAAGAGAGATGGGCAATGAAACGAAAAGCAGCAGGGAAGGAGCTGGAAGTGGAGGAGATGGGAGTGTCCTGGTTTTCCATACATCCAGGAACAGAACCTGGCCCCGGGATCTCCCCCGGAATCTGTCAGCACCTCCAAGAGAGCCCTCACTCATCAGCACAGCCCTGCTGGAGCTCCCAGGCTGCGACACCACGAGCTCAGCTCCAGCTCCCGCCCGGCCAGGGATGAGATTCCCGTTCCAGGGGCGTGGGGAGGTGCTGGCAGGAATGAAGCAATCCTCCCACTCCTCTGCCTCCTCAGAGCACCGAGCCCCCAGGTGTGGCAAGCACATTTCTCTCCCTCTCAGGATTTTTCAGAGAGGTTCACAGAGAGAAATGAAAGAGAAAACAATTTCTATTTCTGCTCCTTGTTTTCCCATGTGCAATGTGTTTGGAGAATTATTTCCCTGGGGTGATTGCTTGGTTGGATTCTGGTGAGGATTGTTTGGGCCTATGGCCAATCCAACCCACCTGGGGCTGGGCTCTCAGAGAGGGTCACGAGTTGTGTTAGAGAAAGTAGTATGTAGTTTTAGTATCTTCCTTTTTATACAGTATATTAATGTATTTTAGCCATAGTTATAATAAAGAAATCATTCAGCCTTCTGAACTGACTCAGATATCATCATTTCTTCCCATTGGCTTTGCCTGCATTTACAATACCCAGGAACACGGGGTGACAGCAACTGCAGGGACCCTCGGGGGCTTTGTGGGGGCCATCAGCTGGGATTGCTGCTGGCCAGTGTCCCACTGCACCCTGCCTGTCGGAGTCACCACATCCCTCTGGCCACCCTGGATGTCTCGAGACACAAGAAGTCAAAAACACCTGTGCTTCAAGTTTAGGCCATGGGAGAGTCTGCCAGCTTTGTATGAGGAATTACAAGCCAAAAGAGTTTGAGTATTGTGATAGTTGAATTAACACAGGGTGAAAAAGTAGAATTTTGGGTTTTTTAGAATGTAATTCAGGGGTACAAGATGGAGGGATTTGGGTGTGTCCTGGCCTTCTTTCCTTCCTTCTTGTCCTCCATGTCTTGCTGTGATGGTGACACTTTTCTATGGGTTTGGGATGGGGACACACTGTCCAGCATAAATGTTAGATATTGGTGCTTTGCTATAAACAGACTATGTAACTTTTGATATAAAAGGTAATAAACACTGCCTGAGACACTGGCCAGACTGCCATGGTTTCTGTACTAGGTGGACTTTGGCATGTCACAGAGAAAATATTACTATCATATCATATCATATCATATCATATCATCATATCATATCATCATATCATATCATATATCATATCATATCATATCATATCATATCATATCATATCATATCACATCATATATTATTCCTCTTGATCCAGCCCACCCTGTGATTCTGTTCCATAACTCTTCCAGTTCCAGAGCAGCACAGATCAATTCCAGATCAACATCATGGAGCAGGAACTCCCAACCCCTCTGCCCAAACCCTGCCAGGGATCCTCCTGGATCCTGAAGTGCAACACCCTGACCTTTTAACTCAATTTAATTAATTACCCAAGTTAATTGAGGTCTGAATCTGCCCTCCTGACATTCACAAGAAGTGAACCTGGTTGCACTCAAGGACAAAGTGACCACGGACAAGGACAGGGACTTGTCTGGGAGCAGGCACAGGGAATGAGGATCTGGGAACGCCCCAGATCAAAGCATTAATTAAATCCTAATTCATCCTCTTGATGAGAAAGCTGCAAAAGCACCCGGGATGTGGAGATTGGCTCTGCACTCCCAACCAGGCCAATCCCACAATGAGATTCCCTGGCTCGTTCCAAGGGTGAGGGAAGGTTATGTTTGCACTTGGAGTGAAAAGCTCCGGATTTATTTTTCTGCTCAGAAAAAGAAAAACCCCAAATAATCCTCTAAGTTCAGGTCAACCCCAAAGCATGACCAATCCCTTCGTTTTGGTTTGGTGCTCCTGATCATTCTTGCCCTTTGCAGGAAGGTTTGGAGGCTATAAAATATTACTGGGAAATGGAAGAACTGAAATGTTGAGCTCTGAAAATGTGGAAACAAAACTGAGCTGCTGTCTTGGTACAAAAAGATGAGCTCCCAGTGCCAACTCGGAAAAGAGCTGCAGTCAACCCCAAAATTGCATTTCTCAGCAAATAAACTCCTCATTCTGGAAAAAGTTGCCCAAATCTCCTCAGATTCCAAAAATAAAGCTCCAGGATTTGAGCTCAGCTCAAATCTCCATCACCACATCCAGGTTTGGATCCTCTCCGATAGTTCCCAAGCCATGGTGTGGAAACATTTTAAGAAGGACTTTGATAAAAGTGATTTAATGGTGTTCAGCTTTGTTCTCAAGGGGAAAATAGAGAAATAATGTGATTTTTTTTTCCTTTATTCAGGGAAAACAAGAAGGTTTAGGAGGTGGGAATTTTGGCCCACCAGGTGCTTAAACTGATTAAATGATCCATGGAAGTATCCCTAAAAATGCATGGCCCCACTACCTGGCTGTTAATCTGCCTACATTTTCCTCCCTTTGCCAGCACATTTTGTGGGTTTTCCCAGTGGAAAGAATTGGGGGATTTTTCCAGTGGTGGCTTGACCCAAAAAGCCCCAAGAGATGCCAAAGGCAGACCCAGAGTCCCTCTTGGGGTTGTTTTTTTTCCAAAGTGCTGACAGCAAAATCCTTTCATCTGCTGGGAAAGCAGCACATGGGCTCCCATAAAACAGCAAAGCCGTGACCCTGGGAATTAAAGTGCTCCAAATTCTGCTCCCTGCAAGCCAAGGCTTCTCCTCTGTTCCCAGAACTGCTGCTGCTCCAGGAGAGTTGCAGAAGAGGTGAAGCAGCACCCAAACTTCCCCTATTAAAGAGCAAAATAAACACAGACACCACACCTGGCAAAGATCTGCTTCTATGGGAAGGGAGATCTCAGAAGCTTGCACATTCCATGAGGAATAATATTCAAAAATTAAATCCAGCACAATTCCTGCCACACAAGGATGGGCTTGACCTGCACACATCAAGTTTTTATCACAGAAATATTTCCCAGAAGAAACACATCAAATAAAATACTTGCCCCAAACCCCTGAAATTTGAAAAACAAATGATTAAACAGGAATAGAAAAAGGTTATAGCTAAGGATTGGATCTTCTGAATGTCAAAGAAATGAAATATTCCTCTTCTGGGTGGGAAAACCTGCCCAGGGAAACATAAATCACACCCACCCAGCTCAGGGCTGAGGCAGCAAGAACGACTCTCAGCTGGAACCAGCACAGAAATATTCCACTTAACCTGGGTCAGTCTGAGCATTTTGCACATCCCTGAACTGAGAGATGGCAGAAGATTCCCACTTCAGCAGGAACTGAAGGGAAAAGTTTTCTCAGGAGGTTTATGCTGCTGTTTCCTTTATAAAATCCCCCCACACTGCTCTGCTCCATCCTTCCTTCTCCCTCTCCTCTCTCCCTGAGGACCTCCTGACTCCTCATCAGCTTTCCCAAGGAGCTGAGGGGGCTGAGGAACAAAAATAGCCCTGATTTGACAGCACACTGCCAGCATTGTCCTGGGTGAGCAGGGCTGATCCAGGCCAGCTCCTGGCAGCGATGACCTCCCGAAGCCGGCCAGCGCGAGGTGGGAGTTCACTCCCTCCTCAAGGCAAACCAAACCCAAAACTCTGTCAGGTCTGCTCCTGCTCACACTCCCAGCTGTGCCCACGCTGGGGAAATCCAGCAGATTTCCATGAACTGCTCGGTTCTCACCACGGAGAGCAGGGAAGAGGGGCCAGGGGTGCTCTGAGTGCTGAGCTCAGTCCCCTTCTCCTGACGCCTGTGGGTGGTTCAGAGTCAGGGTTTGATGGGGCTCAGGGACAAGAGGGTGTTTGGGAAGTTTGCATCCAGATCTCAGCTTGCAAAGAGTTCAAATCCAGGGGGCTGGGTCGGATCCATGTCAAGGGTTCGTTTTCTGGATATCAAAACCCACCCACAGGACTTGGAAAAGCCAGGCCAGGCCTGGCATAAACAGAGCAACAGCACTGCCCTTCCTGGAGTCTGATTTACTCCAGAGAGATCCAAATCCACGCCAGGGCAGCAGGGAGCTGTGCTCTGTGCTCCCTGCCATGGTTCCAGTGGACACAGCAGCAGCTGCTGCTCCAGAGCAGGCACCATTCCTAATGTGCTTCCCATCCATGGATGAGCGCTGCCAGAACTCCTCTGAATGCACTTGGAGCTACTATTTTTGTTTTGAGGGAAGAGCTGCACAACTCCTCAGCTTTCACATCCAAATGGGCTTTTTCATCCTCCTCCTCCTCCTCCCTTTTTCCCTGGCAGCTGCTCGTGCTCCATCTGTGCCAGGAGTGGGAGCTGGGAATGGCAGGTGGGGCCTGGTACCTGCTGAGCTCTGGCTGCTGCTCCAGCCAGGTTTGTCCACAGCTCCTCAGGATTCCCATCACTTCACGCTCCACACAGGATTCTCCTTCCCAGGTGGGAGTTCCAAAAGCTTCAGGGTCAGGGATGGAGAGGGAGGAAGGAAATGCAAGCTCAGGATGAACAGAACGGAGCACGTCTTGCCCAGAGCAAAGGGCAGCAGAGCTGGGGGCAGCTTTCCAGCAGGGCCACAGGAATATCCAAAGGCCAGAAAAGATGGGAAGGAACACAGGAGTTTTCACCCAGCTCCCAAAGTGATTGAGAGTCACTGTGAACCTTTGGATTCAAAGGACAGGGAGTTACTGCAGGAAAAAACCTGAGGCAGTGGGATTCTAAAGGATTGTATAGGAACATATAAAGTAGGAATATTGGGAGTTCTTTAGAGAAATATGGAGGGGAAAAAACCCCTGGAGTTTGGAAGGGCTGTGCAGCCCCCCTTGCTCCAGAGTTTTTTTTTGTGAAGTGAAACTACCCAGAGCCAAGGCCACATCCATCTGCAGGGATCCCCAGCACACAGAGTGGGCAGGATTTGGGATCCTCACAGCCACCAGGTTCTGGAGGAGAAATTAGTGACAGGAACAGAGGGAGAAGCATCACCCAAGAGAAAAAGAACAGGTTCAAATTCCATCCTCTCATCCCTCTCTCAGGAACAGCAGCTGGTGAGCCCAGCACTGCCCACTCTGGTCTCAATCTCCCTGGAAATCTGCCTGGCCACACTCCCCAGATCCCAGCAGCCCTCCCAGCTGCAGCCCCAGGTAGGCAGAGTTCAGAGCACACATCTGGAGCCCAGCCCACATCTGGCTTTGCTCTGGCCTTTGTTCATGCCCGAGGCCACGGAGCATCCACCTCTCCCCCTGCCTTTATCTCCTCCCAGGATCCCCTGGCGTGGAGCTGCTGGGTTTTATTGGAGTTGCACAAAGGAGTGCTTTAATTAAGCAGCCTTTTTCTGGGGCTGTTTCTGATTGTATCAGGTTGAAAGCAGACCCCCAGGTCCAGCTCTCAGCTCTGACACAAACCAGAGAGATCTCCCCACAACAGCTCCCCAAAGCTTCATTACTTTTGTGTAATTGCTTTTCTGCTTTAGAGGCCAGAACAGGGTCTCGGGGCAGAGGGACTGAACTCTTGGAATTGTCCATGGAGCAGAAACAGAGGCAATCCCAGATTCCCACCCTTGGGAAGGTTTGGGAAAACCACAGGTATCTCATTTCGAGCTCATCCCTGATTTTTGAGCAAGGTTAATGATGGGGCAGCTCAAATTCCCTCACAGCGTCAAGAAACCCTCAGATCCCAGGAAAAACCACAAAGAACCTTCTGGTCTTTGTCCCAGTCCTTGTTTCTACTGTTTGGTTACCACCTCCCTGTGAATATTCCAGCCTGTACCGCCCTTTTCCAGTCTGGGCAGCAGGTGCACAGTGATGGGATTTCACAGTCTGGATTTCTTTGGAAATCCTCGCTGCAAAAGGCATCAGGCTGGAGCGTGGTGCTGTGCCTGCCTCAAGGTGTTCCCAGCAGGAAGAGCCAAGGAAAACGTCAGGAGCAGCGGCGAGCGGCGGAAGCCGATCCCGCAAAACAATTAAAGGGATGAGCTTCCAAAGGCTCGTTAATTGGCTGCAGGCACGGGGAAATTGGAAGGGTCAGGAAGGGCTGGGGGAGTTCAGGAGGCTGCTGAGGAGGGGATTTTGTTCCTGGGAGTTCTCAGCCTCCCCTCCTTCCACAGGGATTGGAGCTGCACGGAGCAGCCATGCGCCCTTCCAGCACTGAAACCACACACCCAAACCTTGGGATAGGGCAGGGAAAGGCGGATGCAGAGCCCCATTCAGCAGCACAGAACAATAAATCCTCCTCAGAGTTTCCAGGAACCTGGAGATTGCGGCCTGGAGCTTTTCTTTCCAACACACATTGTCAATACAATGACATCAGCACATCCCGATACGTGCGGGCCTCATCCAGCTCGGAGCTTCACTCCACTCCCCTCCAACATCCCACTCCCACTCCTCTGGACTTCCAGGGTCATCAATCTCCCTCCTTGGGGCACTTTCAGCCTGAACCTCCAGCGATGAAATCATGGATCTGGGATGTGACTCAGAGGGGCCGTGACTCACCCGCCTGAGCACTGGCACAGCTCCATCCCCTCATCCCCGGAGCTCCATCTCTTCATTCCCGGGAGCAGCTCCATCCCCTCATTCCCTGTGCTCCATCCCCTCATTCTGTGAGCTTCATCCCCTCATCCCCGGAGCTCCATCTCTTAATTCCCGGGAGCAGCTCCATCCCCTCATTCCCCGGAGCTCCATCTCCTCATTCCCGGGAGCAGCTCCATCCTTTCATTTCTGGAGCTCCATCCCCTCACCCCTGGAAGCAGCTCCAACCCCTCATCCCTGGAGCAGCTCCATCCTCATCCTCACGGGATTGATTTGACATATTGACCACTGAGATGTTCCAAAGTTTGGCACAAATTCATTGGGAATGCTCAACTTTGGCTATCCCCAAAAATATTTGGAATATTTCCAATTCTACGTTGGTAGAACATCAACGTGAACACCAAACCCAGACTCCCACTTTTCCCTGCCCCAGGATGAGAGGGGAAGGTACCAGCTCAGCAATTTAGGAGCACCTGGATTTTGCTCCCATTCCTTTGCTTCTGTCCCAGACGGAGGCTAGATTGGCAGGAAGATCCAGACCTGCTCCTTGGCAGAGCTACCCGGGAGCAGACACACAGTGAGGACAGTTTGCTTTGGCAACTTCCTCTAGGAATATAGAAATATATATAAATACATATATTTTAATATCTTTGGCAAATAAAGGATCGTAAAAAGAAAAGCTGGTTGGTCTTCCTGGCTGAGCCAAGAATGTACTTTAGGTTAAAAAATAGACACTGAAAAGGATTGAGCCAGAAAAAAAACAAACCTCCAAACCAAACATTTTCCCTGCTCTGAAGCTGCTTTAGGAATTGCTGATGCCACAAATCCATGTCAGGGATGGAGCACATTGCTTTTGTGGAAAGGGGCTGATCCACAAAACACGGGCCACACCTTCAGGGAGCCATCCTAGAGACAAATATCTGTTCAAGCAGGTCCAAAATCCCATATTTATTAATCTGCTCTCATGCTCTGGAACGGATTTCAGCCTCTGTAAATCACTGGGCTGATAATGCACAATGAGGCAAAAGAGCAAGCACATGTTCAGTGTGGAACTGTTCTTCTTTTCCCCTTTTCCTTCCCTTGCCTGATGTTAATCCCAGAATTTGTAGACTCTCTCTCGCCCCAAGCTTCTCCCTGGCCGTAGCTCCTTGACAATAATGTGGATTTTTCATAAGGAGAAGGAAATTTTTCACTTTGGGAGGGCTCCAGGAGGCCAAAGCTTGGCCAACACAAAGCAGTCCAAGAAGCAGGGCAGGGCTAGATGGGATATTGGGGAGGAATTTTGGGCTGGGAGGGTGGGGAGGGATGGGCACAGGTGCCCAGGGAAGCTGTGGCTGCCCCTGGACCCCTGGAAGTGTCCAAGGCCAGCTTGGAATAACCTGGGATAATGGAAGGTGTCCCTGCCTATGGAAGGGGGTGCGACTGGATGGGCTTTAAGGTCCTTCCCAACCCAAATAATTCTGGGATTCTACATGGAAGTTTGATAATTAAATGAGGAGACAATAGAGGACTTCAGGGTTAAAGAATGCCATGGAGAAGTTCTGGGAAATTTGCTTGACACTGCCCCAAACATGGCTGCAGCCATCTGAGCAAGGAAGATGAAATTACTTCAAAGGTATTTGTAGAGATTTTCCCTAAACTGGAGAGGCAAGAACAAAACAAAACAAACAAACAAAAAAAAAAGGTGAAAACTGAATAAAGAAAATCTCCAAAGAGGGAAGGAATTCTTAGAACGGAGAAGATGGTGATAGAAATACTGATGGAGGAAGAGGCTGAGAGAGGAAAAGTAAAGAGATGAGGGATAAGAGGGGCTGGACAAGGGAAAAGTCCAGAAAAAGAATCCAAGGAGAGGAAGCCCAGGCAGCATCAGGGAGCTGAGAGGGCGAGAGACCCCTTGGAAACTCCGGGGGGCTCCCAGAACATTTCCACCAAAATCCAAGAACGTGTTCTGGGGAGAGAGCCAGGGGGAGCCAGGAGATGAGGGGAGCAGGGAAGAAAGAGTTTGTGTTTTATGAGTTTTCCCCTGGAAAAAGCTGATGGAGAAAGGGCAGAGGGGCCAGAGCAGCTCCTCTGGGCAGGAGTCAGACCCTGCCAGCAGCAGAGGGGGGAATCATGCACAAAGACACCCCAAAAACCACACAAGAAACACTCCAAGTTCACCTTTCCTTGGCGGGGGAAACCAGGACCCTTCATATGCCAGCCCCAAAACATTGAGGGGGATGGGAAAAAATGGATTTTCCTTCCTTCCATGCGCAGCCAAGATGGAAAGGCAGGTGGAAAGTGGTTTAGGATTGCAAGTCAGGAGAGCTCTCCTTGTGACAGCTCTCCAAGTGACATCATTCCAGCAAACTGGCTGGAATTCCAGCCCAGGAATGCCGGGACCAGGCATTAGAATATTTAGGAGTGTGTTCTCCTCTGGATGGATGGGATGATTCCAGCAGCAGACCCCACTACCCTCTACACAAGGCACAGCAGGAACCCCCATCAAATAAATTCCAGTAATGCAACAAATCCATGGGTTGGGAGGGAACTCCCCGAGATCCCAAAGTCCAGGTTCCAGCAGGAACTGGCACCAGCCCCTCTCCAACGTGAAGTTTTCCTTACAAACCTGTGGGAATCACATCCACAAACTCCCAGGATTTCTGCTCTCCCTCCCTGGCAGGGTGGGGGGTTTCCCACTAAGGGATCAACATCTTGAACCAGACAGGAACTTCCCAAATGTCCCCAAAACTGAGTCACACTCCCTTTAATCTAATAAACACTTCCAGGGCTGCTGACTCCATGTCCTTGTAATTCCCAAAATCCCACAGATTTCTCACTCCTGTCCAGTGGTTTTCTCTTTTCCCTCCCCAGGGAGGGCCACCAAGAAGAGCTGGATCATTCCAGGCCTCCTGCTGCAGAGCCAGCCCCAAGTGTCACCCACACATTCCCGTATTTCTTCCTCTTCTCCTCATTTCTGGGACAACAAATCCAAATGCCACCAAAAAAGCTGGGAGCAGCCCTGGCTGGGGTTATGCTGGCACATAATAAACAGCCCCTGCTCCTGGGCATTTATAACTAAAATAAAATTAAATAAAAATGGAAAAAAGAAAAGCCTCTCTGCAAGTCCCAAGAACTCCAATCAATAATTCTGCTGGTTTTATTGCAAAGAAAAACATTTTTAAACTTAGAGAGCCCTTTCCTTTCTGTAGGTCCAGAGATTAAATTTATGTCCCTCTTGCAACTCTTAATCCAAAGCATTAAAGCAGCAGAGGCATCCAGGATCCTCTGGAAAGCTGGGAATATTTATGAGCAGGCATCGAGCCTCTCTCTATCAGCAAGGAGTGGTGGAGGGTACAACTGGAGAATGCAGCTGAGATTTACTTCCCTCCTGCTGGGAATTCAGTGTCTGGAGCAGCCACAAATCCTGCCATGACATAATATTCCATAAAAGAAAAATATGGCACCAATGTTTTATTTGTACATAAAAAGCCTTGTTTTAATTAAAAGGAAAAACACAGAGGGGTCTTATCAGGGGGTTTGGCAAGAAATAAGTGATGCCTTCAGTGTTATACAACCAAAAACTACTGGAAGATTTTTTTTTTAAACTTCATTTTTATCTAGCCTGAGACACATTTCCCCAGCAGAGTTATTGGGAGGATTTTATTCTGGTTTTGTGTAAAGAATAGAAGGATATGGTGTTCCCTAAGGATACTTGAATTGTGGCACCCCAGAGCAGCCCCTCAAGGTCACTGTTCCCTGTCCCTCATGGAGGGGAGCTCCATCCCACCAGGAATTCAGCCCAACCCCTTCCAACCTTGGCACCTTTTTCCACTTTTGGCACCGTCCCTGTGCCTTCATCCAGTTTGGTTTGCACCGATTGCGATTCCAGATCATTTCTCCTGGAGCCAAACTCAATGACTCAACCCCAGCACGGTCCAAGATATCAACTCCTGCCTGCTTTTGGGTGGAAATCTGGGATATTTTCCCTTCCTTGGCGCAGTTCTCACCCCCAAGTGTGAAACGACCTGAGCACCTTCAAAGCCCCAGCTCGGGAGGGCTCCTGCTCTGTTTGGAACAGATTGGGTCGATTTTGGGTGAAATCCTTCCTGGAGCAGAACCAGGACACCTCTGGAGAATGAACCAAGGTCTTGGAAGTGCCTCTGTGTTTCCATCAGCCATTGCTGCTTATGGAGAGCATGGAGAGAGGGAAAAGTGCTTCCCTGCCCTTCCCATTCCCAGTTCAGGCCCCACTGGCCAATTCCACAATTCCCTGCAGAGCCATCACACCTTGGTCACCCCAGCTCCCTTTGGCCATTCCAGTGGGCACCATGGAATGGTCTGGGTTGGAAAAGACCTCAAAGCTCCTCCTGTTCCATGGGAAGGGACACCTCCCCTCTCCCAGCTTGCTCCAAGCCCCAGCACCTCCTGGAAAAGTGGGAATGTCCTTGTCACAGGGACATTCTTCTTTCTTTTAAGATTTTTCATAGAGCAACACAGAGGAAAGAAAGAGAAAACAATTTCTCTTTCTGCTCCTTGTTTTCCCATTTGGAATGTATCTGGAGAATTGTTTCCCTGGGGTGATGGCTTGGTTGGATTCTGGTGAGGATTGTTTGAGCTGGTGGCCAATCCAACCCACCTGTGCTGGAATCTCAGAGAGGGTCACGAGTTGTGAGTGAGTGATGTATGGTAATTAGAAAAAATGGGTTTGTAGTTTTAGTATCTCCTTTAAATAGTATATTAATGTATTATAGTTAGTTATAATAAAGAAATCATTCAGCCTTCTGAGCTGGAGGCAGACATCAGCATTCCTTCCCTCCGGGTTCACCTGCATTTACAATATTGCCCGTGGCCGTGCAAGGAGCAATCCCAGCTGGAAAACCCCAAAACTGGGATACAAAGAGGCCGAGCAATGCTCTGTAGTCCATGCCAAAATTTGGATATAACACCCCAATACTCCAGCCAGGGAGTCAGAGAAATTCCAAGCATGGCAGAGCCACCTCCCAGTTATTTTTTCAGGACTTTCCGTGCCCTTCCTGGCCCTGGCACGGAGCTCAGCAGGGATCTGCTGTCTGATCCCACGGAGAGGGGATGGAGCTGCAGAAGCCTGAGGATGACTCACGTCACACACACCAGTCTGGGCTTCTGGATTTTATTTTTACTCCAGTGAAACATCCAGCTTGCCCTGGAGCAATCCCATTAGTCACGCTGGCTCCTGGGAACGGGCAGAGTCTGAGCGGGATCAAGAGTCAGATGTGGTTTCCTCCTTTTTGATTTGATTATTATTTATCAGGAGTGAAATTCCTGCCTCGGGATGAACCCTGTCCTGCAGCCCTTCCATGGAATATAGGTCACCTAATTTCACCCCCAGAGACACAAACAGCTGCTGAGAAAAATCCCTTTCAGATTTCCCGAGAAATTTTTTGGGACAGGAGAAGCACTCACTCTGTGGCCTCAAAGCCTCACTCTGAATTACTTTAAATCCGGGATTTTTGAGTTAAAGCACCCTTGCAGAGGAGAAATATCCGTGGAAAAAAGAAAGGCTCATTAGCATGGAGGGAGAAAAGCCCCAGGCAGTGATTAAGGGCTTTAGGAGGACCCTGGGGATTTTGTGCATCCGTGAATTATTTGTTGTGTTTATTGCTCTGGGATCTAAGCAGGATGAATCCATCTGCTAAAACTCAAAGCTGTAACTCCAAACCATAACTCAGAGCTAGGCTGGAGCTCCAGGCAAGCACATGGAGTCCTTGGGATGCTCCGGATGACTCAGGATTGCAGCATCTCCTCAGCCAAAGGGTCTCCAAATTTCCTCCCAAACCCACACAAAATCCTCCTCTCCACACACAGAAAAAGGGATTTAAACACTGGATGGAGCAAAAAGGAGCTGCTTTTCCAGCCTGTCAGGGTGGAGGACAGGGCTGGGGGGGTTCTGATTAAAAAGCAAAGTTCAAAGATGATAAATCCAACCCTGAGCAACTTCCAGCCGTGGGTGCTTGGAGGGATCCTGCCTCAAAAGGGCTCATTCCACACTCTGGGATTATTTCTGGAATCAGGAACTCACCAGCTCTACTTTCCCCTTTCCCAGCAGAGTTTGGAACTGCAAGGCTGGCACATTTCATCCCAACCCTGAGAATTTTTGAGGAATTTTCTGGTGGAAGATTTGCTCTTAAAGGAAAACCCCAGAAGAGCAACGTTTTGTGCAAACACCTTTCCCTGCGATGCAGAGAACGTGAGGAGCTGTCCCAGTTTGGGTTGGAGCACGAGTACCTTTGCATTAGGGATAAAAACAGCACCTGAATCTGAGCCAGGCTTTTCCCAAGGAGAGAAAATCCCTCAGATTTCTCCAACCCATACAGATTTTATCAGACTTGCTGCTAATCCAGCAAACAGCAGCTACCAGGAACAGGGAGACCAAAACAAAACTCACTGTGGGAAAACAAAGCTTGGTGGAAAAGCTCTGCCTGCAGACACAACATCCCTCAGGAAGATCCCTGGCATTCCTCACTTCCAGGCAATGGCCCTTCCAGCCAGAGGGGAGGGAAATGGGATTGGGAAAATGTGTGCTTGTGTCTGAGGGCCTGAGCAGCATCTTGGCTGCATCTGCTGCCCAGCATCCCACTGCTCCCAGCAGGAGCTTTCCACAGCTCCCAGCACAGCCAGCCACCCCTTCTTGTCAGCCTGCTTTGGTTTGTAAGCCTGGAATTCCCAATTCCTGCTTCCAGCCAGCAGCTCTGAGTACAGACCAGTTGTGTCCAGTTCAGAGGCCTCACACAGGATGGTTTGGGTTGGAAGGATCCCAAAACTCATCTCATCCCAGCCCTGCCATGGCAGGGACACCTCCCACCACCCCAGGCTGCTCCAAGCCCTGTCCAGCCTGGCCTTGGGCACTTCCAAGGATCCAGGTGAGCCACAGCTGCTCTGGGAATTCCATTCCAGGGTCTCCCCACCCTCACAGGGAAGGATTTCTCCAACTCATCCCTGCAATTACAGCTCCTGCCCTGCCTCACAGCCACTCCAGGCTCCACAACACCCCAGACTAAAATATTGCCTTGGATTTCCACCTTTTATTAAAATTTTCCCTATTAATTTGTTTTAAAGCTGAGACAGGTGCAATAATAAATCAGAGAACAAAACCCAGCTCGTTTTCCTTGTGCCATAATGAACCTTCAAGCTCATTCCAACAAGAATGATACTGCCCATGACTTTACCTCTGCAAAGGTAAAAGATGGAAAGCCAGGTGACAAAAGGGATGTGAAAAATATAAAATTATTTGCAACAACTGAAATAAAAATCCCTAAAGAACCAAGGGTTTGGTTCATTTAGTGCAATAAAACAGGAATCCTGTGGTGAAACCCAAGCAGAATTCCAGGGATTTCACCTCTGAGGTGCATCCCAGGGCAGGATACTTGAGTTACAGTGTGGGACTCAGGAAGAAATGAAGGAGGAAAATGCTGTAATGAGTTCTGAGAGGAAAAGCCTGCCGGAATTGATGGGTTTTAAAGCACTTCCAGAAGTCAGCCTTGTTTTCAGGTTGGATAAGAACCACAAATTGAATCAGAGCTCACTTTGTTAGAGCAGCACAGCCACAGAATTCCAAGGAAATAAAAGGGCTTTTATAAATACAAATATATAAATTTACAAAGCCCTCAGAGCCTGCCTCGCACAGCACCCTCACATTTGCATTTCACAGCATAAAGGTCCTTTGATTCCCCAAAAACACCCCCTGGAGCTCGGGGCTGGAACCAGAGGCAAACCAGAGGCTCCAGCTGGAACCAGAGGAAAACCATTTGGAGCAAACAAACAAACAAACCAACCAAGCCAGCAAAGTGCCAATCCCATCCCAACTCCCTGTTGCTGCCTGTTCCCTTCAGGAATGGCCTTGGAGACGCCTGGATGGGAGGAAGGAGGACGAGCCCTCCTTTCAGGAGGAAAGGGTGGGATGGGGAGAGCGCTGGACTCCGCAGCGATCCATCCCAAGGGCCCGGGGCTCACCCCAAGGTCCCTCCCGAGGAATTCCAGGGCTTGGAAACCAGCAGCAAACTGGGCAAGACCCTCACCTGGGAGGTCAACGCCTGCACGCTCCGTCCCACGGGAAGCTCCCGGAGATCGCTCGCGGCAGCTCCAGCTCCGCTCTCAGCCCGGCTCCATCCCTATTTATCCCGGCACTCCTGCTCCAGCTTCCCGCTGCTTCCCCAGGCAGCATCCCTGTGACGTGAGCTCCGGCCCCGGCGCCGCTCCCACTCCTCCTCGCGCAGAGCGGGGCAGCCGTGGGGAACTCCAGCCACATCTGCCGGAAGCCATCCTGGGTGGTCCCCACGCTCCTGACAAGGCTCCACTCGCCCACTTCCAATGGACGCCCCGAGCTTCCAGCACATCCATAAAATCAGTGGGACTGTGCCGTCCTACGGACATCCCCGCGCTGCTCCGGGCTCTCCCATCTGTCCCATTCCCAAAGGAACGCTTCCAGCATGGAGAGCTGCAATATCACATCCCCTCCCACTGCTGGGCCAGGATGAGGAGAAGGGAAGACAAGGCTGGCACGGTTGGCTGCTCCTTCCCAGCCTTCCCGAGCCTCTGGATGCTCCAGGTGCTGCAATCCCTGAACGCCAAATCCCAGCATGGATCGACAGACTCCAAGGGGAGCTGGGAGACCACTCGTGTGTCAGGAAATGGATATTCTGGGTGTCCTTTGGAAACCTCCACACCACCATCCTGCTTATCCTGCTTTCCCATCCCAAAAATCCTCACTGGGTGCGTTATCCTTGGAGGCAGCAGGCACGGGGAGCACTGCCAGCCCTGGGAGCTGCACGGGGAAGGTCACACAGGGCAATTCCTCCCTTGGAATCATCTCCCAGTTCCTCCCTGCCTGCCCACATTCCTTCCCTACACCTGGATGGTCACAGCTGGGAATTCCCCATCCCTGGAAGAGCTCAAGGATGGGGCTTGGAACACTCTGGAACAACCCATGGCAGGGGCTGGGACTGGAGGAGCTCTAAGGCCCCTTCCCACCCAATCCAGTCTGGGATTCCACACTGGGAGCTCACCTCCCATCCCAGCCCTGGAGTCTGGTGAAACCCAAGATGAACAGACCGAGTGACTCCACCCCCTAAACCTAAAAAAAGGAAAAGTTGGGGATTTTTTTTCCTCCCTTTTTAATTTCTCCACGGATCTGTAACCACAAAGCAAACAACCTCCATCTGCAAAGCCACGTTCTCCTGCAGGAAGGAGAGGGGGTGTGGAAAAGCTCTGGGGAGAGGGCTCAGCTGCCAAGCAGGATGTTCTGAAGAGAGACAATGGAATCAGGGCTGCTGAAAACACGGCAGGTGGGCTTTTCCTTCCTTCCCCCCCTCCCCCTTTTTATTTTTTTTTTTTTTTTTGCACACCCCAATATTTGTTACAGGGCCCAGCAAAGCCCATCCTGCCAGCAGAATTCCCACCTGGGACTCTCCCTGCTGCTGAGGGGGAAGCTGTTGGCACCTGTGTTTTAGGGAAAGCATTTTGGGAGTGGTGAGCAACATGGCCAGGGTTGAACAGAGTTTGGAGATCCAATTCCTCCTTCTGGCTGTAACCAGGAGAGGATTTTTCCTCCTGGTGCAATTCCCCTTCAGGAATTGCAGGAAGGTGAGGAAAGCCCGGCCAGCAAAGAGGAGGGACCCCGAAATTTATCCCGACTCAGTGCAGCTCTCAGAGCCCGCTGACAGCCCAGGAGACAGCAGGAAATGCCTCATTTTCACATGTGGGAGGAACTCCCAGAAAAGCTGCAATCCCAGCAGCTCCATCATCATCATCACTTTAACCCTGCCTTTTCCCTACCTACTGCAATTAGGCCGAATGTTCCTCGAGCAATAAAGAGCAGGAAATTGGAATTTCAGGAGGATTTTCAGACACTCGGAATGCCCAGGTCTCGCCCCTGGTGGGAGCTAAACTTTGAGAGCTCGGCTAAAGGGATTTTTCCCGTTTCCCTTGAACTCCGAGCGCTGCAATCCTGCGGGGCGCACGGGAGGAATTTCATTTCATTTCACACAGAGGCACTAATGACATTCCCATCCCAAGGAAGCCCATCCAAACCTATATTCCAGCAGCGCCAGCTGTTTGCCTCGACAATGAGCTCAGAGCAACTTCAACATTCATTTGCAGCAGCTGGAAATTTGGCAGGACGGGAGGGGAACATCTGAGTGCTGTGGACACCGTATGGATGTGCTGGAGGAGAGCGGGGTGAGGCCAAAATTTGGGCAGCAATTTGGTGCCACACGACCCTGGTGATCCCAGAAATCCTCTGCCACGATATTTAAGGAAAGCCACTTAAATAGGCAGGTCCATCTCTGCTCCCTCCCAGTGTCAGCACCAGCCTTTGCTCCAGAGGCTCGGGATCGCTCTGGAAAAGCTGAACCTCCACATGATTTCCAGATTGCAGCCAAATGTAAAGAGATCAAAGTCCAGGCTCTTTTTATGACCTCACCTCCACAGAACAGTGGAATGGTTTGGTTTGGAAGGGAACAAAGCTCAGCTCATTTCCAACCCCCTGCCAGCAGCAGGGACACCTTCCACCATTCAGTTCTTCACTTAAGGCACTACAACTTACTCAGAAAATATTGAGTTATCCTTTAAAAAAAAAAAAAAAAGCTATTCATGCACAAAGATGTCTGGCACCTGGGAAAATGGGTTTTCCAAGTGAATCCAGAGGAAAAAGTCAAATTCAAAGCCAGTCTGAAAGGATCTGTGAAAGTGGCAGGATAAAGATTTACACAGAACACTGACTTATGTTACTCAGTGATTGATACATTAAATTATTTGGTACCCAGCACATTTCCATCATCCAGGATTCCTAACAATCCTTGAGTTCAGAAATTCCCATTTTCCTTGCAAAGGTTCCCTCCAGATCCCAGAAGAAACACTTGGAGGCTTCATGCACCACACAATTAAACCAAAGCAGAACACAAAGCACAGAGTAACTTTTCTCCCTAATTCTCCCTGTTCTACATCAAAAACCTTTCCCTGAAAATCCATTTGTTGGGATTCTGGCCATAACAGGAGGAAGGGGAGAGATCCTGGGCTATTTTTAAGCAGAATTTTGGGATATTTGGGGTATCAGCACCACAACGGCGACGAGACCATCACAGCCCTCACAGCTGGGCTTGCACTGCAAACCCTTTTCCAGCACATCTGGCCAGATGTGCTCCCTCCCTGCTCCAAGCAGCAGGCACAGATGGAATTCTGCACTGGATCCAGACTTAGATTACGGCAAAAAGAGCTGAAAACTCAGAATGGCCAATTCCTGCCAGGCTTTGAGCCCCATCAGGCCCAGCCCTGCAGCCCAACACCAACCTGGGCTCTGCCCTGGCTTTTCTCCACAGAATTTGTGGGAAAATTCCCACTCCTGTGCCCAGAAATAGGTTTTGGAGATGCCACGAAGCCAGTTTGATTAAAAACACACAGAACAAAGAGCCATTTGTTCACCTGCTGGGCTCTTCCCACCTTTTATGGGTTGTTAGCCTTCAAAAATATTTGGTAACTCGGCACAAATGGATCAGCTGGAAGAAGAGAGCAGCAGCTCCTCACCCTGCTTGGTTCCTTGCAAAATGCTTTTCTTTTTTGCTGCTCAAAGTCCACATTTTTCTCTGGACACAGCTCCTAGGGATGAGCAGAGAGTTCAGGAGAGGGACCCATGCCCTGAAAATCTTTTATGGCCAACATTTCAACCCCAAGCGTTTTTTTTGGAGGTGAGAAAACCCTGGGAGCTCGGAAATGTCTCCCCATCTCTAGGAATCCAGGAAAAGAGGGGAGCACCACCCAGGCTGGAATCCAAAGAGGGATGGAGGTGTCTGGGATATCAACAGGGACCCCGCCCGTGGCATTCCCGATTTTATGGGAGCACAGACGGGGCGTGGGGGCTGTGCTGAGACCTCAGGGGGACCCCAGGAGTTTTGTGGGTGAGCTCCAGAGCTCTGGATTTCCTGGAGGATGACCCAGCTCCCTCTGAACCCAGCAGTCCTGATCCGTGTGCTCCCAGCTGTGAAAAATGCACATTTTATGATTGGCTTTTAGCAAATGTTACAATAAATATTATATGTGTGATGTTAGAAAGTTATGCTGTATTAATTCTCTTAAGTAGTGTGATAAATGTAGTTTTAGGTTACAACATAATGTTAAAATAGAAACTCTGTGATGTAGGATTTGCTGCAAACTCAAGCAGGAAGATGAGATAATTAAGAAACTCTTCACACAGAGATGGCAGCGAAGGGGGTCCATAAAGAGTTCCAGCCTCCTTATCAGAAAAGACAAACATTCTTCCACCTTCTCTATGTCTTTTTAGAACCACCAAGATTAAGGAGATGAAGTTAACAAAAACTAAAAAAGTTCTTAATTTGCAAGGAATTAATGCATCATGTATGAGATATATGAATATACAACAGGCTGTTGCTTTTAAGGTTATTCCTTTGCTCACAAGGGATGCTTGTAGTGACTTAGTGTTTGAAAGCATCCAAACATCCGTAATTCTTTGCTTTTTATCGTCTTGTAATTGTCCTAACTGTAAACTTTATTACTCTAATTATATTACTATTTTTATAACCTGTTATTATTATCAATAAACTTTTAAAATTTTAAAAACCAAGTGATTGGCGTTTTTCACACAACCACACAGGGATGAGCAGCACAAAGATTTCCCAGAGAAAAGACGGAGCCGTGGCCATGCCAAGGATTTGGGAAAAGCACTGGGAAGTGCAGCACAATTTATCCAGGAAAAAAAAAACAGCTCATGGGTCCTGTGGGCAAATCCTACCATGACCACAAGTGGTGGAAATGTGAATTATTGGGGAAAAGGTCCCGTTACAAACCATGGAGGTCTGACAGGAGGAGTTACATGAGCAGACATTTTATGGCCTTCCTGTGGCTCGGAATTCCAGGTGGGAAGAGAGCTCAGGAAAGTCTGGAAGAAAGAGAGATTCTGCTGCAGCCCATAAACAGCCCCGAAGCAGGAGGTGCTGGGGCTGGCACAGTTTCAGGGCCCTGTGGAAAGAAATCAGATCCAATCCAGGATCCAACCACTCCTGCTGGGAATTTGCTCCAAAAGACAAAACCTGAGCCTGCTCCAAATTTAGGCAGCTCAGGCAAAAACTTGGATTATTCATTCAGTGGTGAAGGGGAGAAAACACATTTAAATTCCCAACAAACAACACCCAGCTCCAGGTGAAGGGAAGACTGAAGGAATAATGGGAAGTTTTCCCAGAATTGATAACATTTTAACAGGAAGGTTTCTGGATGCCCTCAGGAGGAGCAAACAGTTTTAAATGGAGACTATTCAATTGAAAAATTGGTTTTTCTCATCAAAATTAATTAAAAGTTGATTGGAGGAATTTCACTGCTCCCATTCTTCATAAAATTATATAAAAAATATTTTAATAATTTACATTTCTGTAAGAATTTAATTAACTTACATTTAAATTTCAAAATTTAATAATTTACATTTCTGGCACGAAACCAAAAATTGCCCCTTTCCCAGTAATCTTTTGTATAAACACCACTCCACATCAGTTTCCTCAAGGGCACTGTCATTCCCTCCAGAGAGAATCATGGAATGTTTTGGCTTGGAAGGGACCTTCAGGATCATCCCATCCTATCCCTGGGACACCTTCCACTGTCCCAGGCTGCTCCAAGCCCCATCCAACCTGGCCTTGGACACCTCCAGGACTGGGGCAGCCACAGCTGCTCTGTCACTGAGGAGCCATTCCATCTTTTTTTTTTTTTCCCCTAAGACAGGCAGTTTCCAAGGAAGATAATTCCTTTTTCTATCTTTTTGCACCCCTCATCCCATGCCCAGCCAGCAGCACGGAATATCTGGCTCTCAAGACCCCAGGATTCACCTGGGATCTTCCCACAAGGATTTGTTTTGTGCTCAGAGGATGCATTCAGGGTTATTAAAGCCCTAAGTAGGATTTGGAAAAGGTCCTGTTTCTAATCAAAGATAGGGAATAGTGAGGATGCAATTGGAAAAGGATGGAGCTGAGGCCAGAGGGAAATAAAAGCTGGAGAAATGACAGTGAGGCTCTTTTAGGACTTTCCAAGCTGGTTTCATCCTCTGTCCGTTCTGGAAAAGGACGAGGATTCTGTGTAAAGAGAAAAAGAAGGAAAAACAAAAGGAAAAGGTTTGCTCCTGTCAAGTGGGATTAAACTCCTGCGGGGTGGGATGATGTCATTCCACCTCCTGCTTTCCATCAGCTGGACATGTGGAGTGTGGATCAGCAGTGCCAGGGAAAAACCCAGAGCACCCCCAGATGGGTTAAAGAACAGAAAAAAAAAAAGCCAATTTCCCATTCCAAAGTGTCCCTTTGATCTTCCCTGTGAGGGTGGGGTGGCTCTGGAGTGGATTTCCCAGAGAAGCTGGGGCTGCCTTTGATCCCTGGGAGTGCCCAAGGCCAGGCTGGACACTGGGGCTGGGAGCAGCCTGGGATGGTGGGGTTGGAACTGGATGGGCTTTAAGGTCCCTTCCCACCCAAACCATCCCACGATCTTTGTGCTTTCAGGTGCCCAACCCTTGTGGGGATGAATCAGCAGATCCATCTTTTCCAGGGAAGGAACTGAACCAAAAAAGAGCTCAGATCCAAAGGCAACGTCTAAACGAACCCTCCAGGCATCCCACAGAAGGACTTCTTCTGGAGCTGCATCCATGCTCTGGATCTGACACTTCCTTAAGGAAATGTTTGTTCCTCCCCTTTTCCCTGCCCACAGCTGCTCCGGATGGTTTGGAGGCTGGAATCAGGTGCTGAAATCCTTGTGGGAATCCACCACGTGGAATTTGTTGCTTGTTTGATTCCCTGGAGCCTGGGCCAGGAATATTCATCCTCCAATTAATCTGAGGAGTCAGGAGCATTCAAATGCCCTCTCCTAAGGCAGGAATCACCTCAGGGCAGGATCCCTGTGGAAGGTGATTCAGCAGAGCAGGAATTTGGGGTTTTTCCAGGCTTTGAGAGCTGGGAATGGCATTTGGAGCTAACGGTCCAACCCCAACCCACATCAGTAAATCCATGGATGTTTGGCAGATGCCCATCCCAGGAGAGGGCCACCAACACTGGCATCCCTCCCCAGCCATTCCTGAGGGATCCCAGGGGCTGCAAGATCACCCGAGGGAATTTCTCCAGGAATCCAGCTTGGAGGGGACACCTCAGAAGGTCCCTCAGGCATCTGCCAGCTCCTCTCCCTGCCACGCCCCGAGCGAGCTCCATGGAACCACCACTGGGGCTGGATGCAGCTGCTGAGCACATCTGGCAGCCCAGGCAGCAGGAAACCAGCTGCCAACAGCTGGATCGGGATAAAAATGCCACCCTGGAGCACTCCACGGGGCTGGGTGTGCAGAATGCAAATAAAAGCCCAAATCATTCTGTTTGCTGCAATTCCCAGACAAAACACGGCTGATCCCGACAAACCCAAGGCAGAGGCTGCTCCTTCCCGAACCAACGCAACCAGAGACAGTTCAGCTCCATGTTGGCTTTTCTCAATTTAAATCCGGGTGGTTTTGCCCAGAGGAGCTGACAGAAATTCCAGCAAACCTCAAAGAACAGGAGAAGTCTCCTGCATCCCCAAATATGCAGCAGTGGAGGGGCTGCAGAGATGCCAACTGGCAGAAAACGGGGAGGGAACAGAATATTCCTAAGAAACCTCCTCATTTCCCACATTCAAAGGAGCCAGGAGGAGGGGGGGAGCTCAAACTTTTGCCCTAAATCAGGGTGAGAGGGAAAGAAAACTCTGGGATTCCAGAAGGAGAATTTTTACTGCAACCACACAGTAAAAGGAAAATAAAAATAGTAACAAGGAAAGCAGACTTCTGTTCCTTCACCTTTTCCTTATTTTAACCATTTTCTTGGGAATATCCATCCAATATACACCAAATTTGAAGTTTATATCAATAATATCAGTCCCTAAGGAATGTGGTCCTCAATGAATGCTCCCCTTGGCTCAGGTGAAGCTTTCACAGGGATTTTGGGGATATACAGGTGCTGAGGCCAAAAACAAGGAAGAAAAAGAGAGGATGAGATGGCAAGGACAGCAGTGGTGCCATAAAACCTTGAGATTCCAGCAAACCCTTGAGGAGAAAAGGAAAATGCTCTGCTGTTTTCACAGGAAGGAGAGAACAGGCACTAAGATATACCAGAAATCCATAACACTTCTGGAAAACCGGATGTTTTTATCCTCTGTGGAAAGAAAAAGCCACCCTGAGCCTCAGGATACTTGAGGATAAAAGCCATGGCCCATCCAGGATTGATGGAAAACTCATTCATTAATTATTTTTTGTGTGGCTAAGGAGAATCAGCTGGAGCTGCAGCCCCAGAGAGGGAAACTGAGCTCCCAGAAGGTCCCAGAGGCTGGGAATGAGGATGAGAATGGAATGAGGGAAGAAGTGCCACATCTCCAGCTGAAATCCTTGGGAGGACTCACCTGGAGGACACCAGGGAGAAGGGACAGGCAGATTTTTTCCAATCCCCCCAGGAATCAGCTGCCCAAACCTGCAGCTTTTTGGGACAGATTCCCTGGGCACAAGAAGTGGAGGCAGCCAAAGCCAAACCCAAAGCCTCGAGGTTTGGGGCTTGTCAGCATTCCCCATCCCTGCTCCTGTGCTGGGATTCAGCACTGGAAAGAGGTCCCAGACCTATGGGAAGCTCCAGTTTTCCCCTCAGGAGAGCTGAATCCAGGGAATTCCTTCTGCAAAGCCCCATTTCACACACACACACATTGCTCCAAGCCCACAGCACGGCCAAGCAGCTCCAAACAACTTCCACTGGGGCAGCAGCTGCTCTGGGAATGAGCTGGAAACAGCCTCAGCTCCAGGGAAAAGAGTTCCACCAAACCAAGAGAGCTCCAGAGCTCTCCCAGGGAGCCTGGTCCTCACCCCAGGCTCACAGCCTGGGGTTTGCTGAGGAAGCTGCTGTGGGAAAGGGGGAATTCAGGCAAAAGCTCCAAGAATCCTCTCTGTAGAAACCCTTGCAGACAGATTTCCATGGATTAATTCCCCTTGGCTTCTCAGCCACGCTCATGACTTCCCTTGACCTGCAGTCCCCCAATCCATTTATTCCCAACTGCAAACCCCTGATTCCCATCTCGCTCCAACCACCCAGGCACAGCCACAAGGCTCTGATATTCCCCAAGAATCAAACATTTCCTGTCAGGAACACTGAGATTGGAATTTACAAACATCACACAGGAGCCTCGCCTCGCCACAAGGATAGGTCCTTCCTGCAGCTGCAGCGGGAAAAAAAAGTCTTGGAAATTCGTGGGGTTGGATAAATTGATCCTGAATGTGGGATTCTGCCTCCTCCTCTCCTTCACCTCATTTGCTCTTTCCTCTGGTTCTTGTTCTGCCTGGGCACCACACTGGGAATGACAGATCCCAACCCCGGCCTCCAGGCACTTCCTTGATAGCACTAAATGACTTTTTTAACAACACAGAGCTCATCCAAGAACCTCCAGGGGAAGCTTCCCCCCTCCATCTCCTGAGCAGTTTTTCTCCTCCATCTCCCAAGACTTTTCCCTTCCAGGATCCAACTGGTGCAGCCCTGGAGTTCCCTGGAATCCTCACACCAAAATGCACAGCTCCTGATAAAAGAGTTTCTTCCTAAGCTTCCAATGTTCACATGAAAATCTCTTTTTAGCAAAAAAAACCTTTGGGCTTGGTCTTGGCTCCTGAGGGACTGAGATAGGTGGAAAAGCTGGAGGAAGTTGGAGAAGGCTGCACCAGGAGCAGATGAAAACCCCAACCAAGCTCCTCAGATCCCCCCTGCTCCCAGAGACATGGGAATTACATGGATTTTCCAATCCCCCTGCACTCCACACATTTGCATCTTGTTTTACTCCTCTCTTTAATTCTGTGAGCTCCCTTGGACTGCAGTTTGGCTCCTCTCTGACAAAATCAGGTACAACATCAGTTCTCTTCCCACTTTTTTAAAGCTTTTCCTGCCAGATTCCAACAGTTATTGGGGTCATTCCGAGCATGGCTGAATCCTGATTTTTGCACCTGTGAGAATGGGGAGATGCACAGGGAATTATCCCCCTTTATCCTACACCTGCTCACGTGCCACAGCACTTTGCCATCAGGAATTCACAGGGCACGTGCACAACCCCAGTGTTCCTGAATTTCAGGGATTTCACAGTGCAGAATCAGCTCCTGGGAATTGCTGGCTGCAGGGAATTCTGCTGGACACAGGGACCTTGCTCTGACACGAGATCCTCTGCGAGCTCGGTGCTCCCAAGCAAGCCCATGTTGCCTCTTTCCTGTTCCTTGGAATATCTGCCTGCTTCTTCTGGCTCTCCCTGCCCCAGTCCTGTTCCCTCACTCCATGGACCCCAGCACAGGACACCAGGAACAGCCTGCAAAGGTCAGCACCATCATGTGATGTTCTCAGAACGTCTGGATTCCTTCAGGATTTCCCTTGTTCCAGCAAAAAAAAGAATGGATGGAATGAAGGAAGGGGGACAGCCGGCCCCAAGTCCAGGTGCAGCCTACCCCAAACCCTTCCCAGCCAGCTGAGCTCCCCTTTGGGCATCTGCTAAAATCCCCAAAAAGCTCAGGAGCCATCAGGTGGTCACGAGACGTGGAGCTGCTGTCAGGAAATTTCTCCACCGTGGTTTGAGGTTCTGCCTTCCAGCCTTATTTTCCTCAAGCTCCTTTTTCTTTCCTTGAAAATAATCCCTTCGCTCAGATTCTTGTGGTGCAAAGCTTCCAGTAAGTTCCAGCCTGGAATCCAGGCAGGGGGATGGATTATCTGCCTCCAGTAGGACACCTCACTCCAAGCAGTCTAATAACATAAAAATGATATATTTGAAGTGCTGCTCCCTCAATAATACCTTTAAATGGACTCCATTTATTTGAGCATTATAAATAAAAGTGCTGGCAGATGTGGAAGTTTCTCTTGGAAAAGGGGAACAATGAACTCTCCAGCTCCTTCAGCCTCTCCGAGCTCTGGTTGCCAACCTCGGAACTGTGATTCTCCAAGTGACTTTAATAAGCAAAATATTCCATTTTCCATGTATTGTTGCTCTTCAGAATGGATCCAGTTCTGGGAGCAATGAGGAAAAGCTATGGATTTCTGCAGAGCAAAACCAAAACTCATCCAAAGCTCATCAGAGCCCATTCCAGGGGCTGTGACCATCACTGGACATTGGTTTCATCCTTGTCCAGGAAAAGAGGACCAGCTCCACGCTCATCTCCAGCAGCTTCCAGGTGCCTCCTGCTGCTGGAGCTTTGGTCTCTCTTACACTGTGCAAAAAGCCAAAAGATTATTCCAAGCTCCAAGTCCCCAGAGTCTGGAAAACTGCAAATCCAGACCCAAAACTTGGTACTTTGAGCTCATCTTTTCATGGGAGAAGTTGGAGTAGCCCTGAAAAGATCCTTATCAGTGGCATTTTCCAGAGCTCCATGAACGCTTTCTCTGCTTTTTTGTTTTTAATAATTCCAGCATCAACTGGAAGCTCTGGGGGATTTTTCCACATGTTCTGACACATTGCCTCCATCCCCTTGGATATTCCTGGAGCGATGGATCATATGGTGCTGACAGTTCTGAGCACCTCATTCTGCAGGAAAGAAGAGCTAAAAGCCTTCCCCTGGATAAAAAAAACAGACAGGGAATCTCATGAGCTGGAGCTGCTCCGAGGGGGAAATGAGGCAGCACCAGCAGCACTTGTGGGCACGGAGGGCTGGGAACACAAAAACTTGTTTAAACCACGATCCCAAAACTCCTGGAAGCAGGTTGGCCCTGTGGATAAGCTGCTTCCAATGACTTCATCCTGAAGAAGGGTGGCCATTGGGCTTGGGGGACTGGATCCTCTCCAATATTCCCTGGCTCAATCCCCTCCCCGAGCCCCATTATCTCCAGTCGTGCTCGGAGCTCATCCCACCGCTGCGGAGATTCCCCAGGCACCGCCTTCCATCCGACGGGTTTTTCCTTTGCCAGAAAAACACTGCACGGCCTCGACCTCCCCGTTCTGGCATCGCCGCTTCCCGTGGAACGCGCGGCCGCTTTCGCGTCCAACTGGGATAACTGAGGGTGTTTGTGTTGTAACCCCGGCCCAGCTGCGGGGCCGCGCAGCCAGGCACGGAGCAGCTCCGGAGCGATCCGTCCGGGGCTCCCCAGCGCGGGGACGGCCAGCAGAGCAGCTGAAGGGTGGGTGTGGAGCTCCACCAAGGGCTCCCCGCCCCATCCACTTCTCCTCTCCCCAAGGATCCCGCGTCCTTCCAGAAGGGCGCGGCGGCGTTGCGCCGTGGAAGCGGGACTCGGTGGAACGCGGGAGAGCCGCGCTCGCCCTCGCACAGCTCGGGGGCTGAGCCCAGCGAGGGCCAGGGGAAGATGCCCTGGGATGGAGCTCCTCCAATGGTGTTGGCATTGCAACACCCTCGTCCAGGTGGGTCTGCCCACTCCACACCTGCCAGTGCTTCCTCCAGCCTCCCAAAGGCTCCTACAGCAGCTGATCCCAAGGTTCTGGATGCTGGGACCACATAGAGCACACCCAGCACTGAAGGAGTCATGGAATGGCTTGGGAAGGGACATTAAAGTCCATCCCATTCCACCCCTACCATGTGCAGGGACACCTTCCACTATCTCAGGGTGCTTCAAACCTGGCCTTGGACACTCCCAGGGATGGGGCAGCCATACTTTCTTTGGGAACCCCTACCAGAGCCTCCCCACCCTCACAGGAAAGGATTTCACCCAAAAATCCCCAATGTTCCATTGCACTTCATACCCCAGCTGTGTGCTTGCACTCATTAAGAGTTGAGTACATCCTTTTAATTAAGACTGGAATTAATTTAGCACACTCCTGGAACATCCCAAATCCCTCCTGTAACACTTCATTCTGAAAATACATCTCAACTCAAGAAGTTTCTCCTCGATTTTGGGCCTTTTTCCCCCCCTCACAGCCACACAGGGAGAACAGCAGATTCCACTTCCCACTGAGGGCAAGTTACAGCTGCTCCATCTGAGCCAGCCCTCCCTGCAAATACATCCTGATCCTATCAATCCTCGCTAAACTTCTGGACTGACTCTTGTTTATAAAGGCAGGACCTACAGCAGGACACTCAAAATATTTCATATCAGGCTATGCTACAGTGCCTTCCTGACTGGCACGTTCGGGAGGCCTTGGAATTGATCCGGCTGGGATCAGAGCTTCCAAGCCCCCGCCTGGTGATGGGAATTTGTGTGTAAAGCCAGTAGTGATAAGAGAAGGAAGTCAGCATGGTGAAAAGATGAGATCCTCATGAAAGCCACTGGCATTGTCCAGACACAAGAAAACCTCCTGGTGGGAGCCATATCCTGTTTCAGACCCAGCTGGATTTAACACTTCCCTGGAATCTCCTTGTGAGTTTTCCAGCAGAACAGCCATTAATGCCAAAGCTTAACCCAAAATGGCCTGGAAAAAAACCGAAACATCACGAAATTCTGCTATTCATTCTTCCCCAAGGGCAAAACTGGATATACTTGGATTGAGCAAACATCTTTCCAGACAAAAATGCAAGGAAACAGATTCATCCTTGTCTTCATAGGGATCCTGAAGAATTTTAAAAGCCAAAATTGTGCCAACCCTGTCAAACAGCTCCAAAGTGACAGAGCAAATCTCAGATTATCCAAGTTCACTTCTGAGTTTTCCAGGGCATTTCCCAGCCGTTCTCATTTCCTGGGTGCCAAGAAGAAAGGAGGAACGGCTCCCACCCCAGGCATGGGGGACTTTCCAACCAGAGCCCTCACCTCAGTCCTCTGCTGATCCTGTAATTCAAACAGCTCTTCCCTCCAGCCTCCCTCAGAACTGCAATTTCAGGTCAGGCTCAGAGGACAAAACGTTGCTCAGCATCCTAAAACACAACATTAATCCTTGAGGCAAAACCCAGCCTTAGTTTAACTCAGCTCTGCACAAACCAAAACTCCAGTGGAAAAATCCTCAACTATTGAATTAACAGAGATGTGGGACCAACTTCCACACATTCCAATTTGTTCTTACTAGGAATCTCGGGTGCTGTGAAAGGCTTAAAGTTAAATGTGAGGGAACTGGAGAGAGTTCACTCAACCCATCTCCTCTGGAATGAGACCTGTGGGTGTCAGGAACTGGCCAGAGGAGCAAAAAGCTTTGCAGGAGATTCTTTCTTTTCTCTTTAGAGTAGGAAAGTGCCTGAGGGTCAGGGCTGGAGGATTCCTGGTGGAGACCCTGGCTCCTGATGGAATCAGGGAAGGGAGAAAAACTGGGTTAAACCTGGGGACAGAACTGAGGGGGAAAATCACAAAC
>QUSF01000122.1:236812-250718 GCA_003676055.1 Chloebia gouldiae
AAACTGGGTTAAACCTGGGGACAGAACTGAGGGGGAAAATCACAAACTGGGTTAAACCTGGGGACAGAACTGAGGGGGAAAATCACAAACTGGGCTAAACCTGATTACAGAAGTGAGGGAAAAATACAAACTGGGCTAAGCCTGGTGACAAAAGTGAGGGGGAAAGAGCACAAACTGGGCTAAACCTGATTACAAAAATGAGGTAAATATACAACAAGGCACCATAATTTGACAGCGATATTACAGGGAAACTTAAAAAATAATCCCAGTAGTGATGTCTGAGAGCCAAATTTGATGAATTCCTGAACAATGCAACAGGTTGGACGCTCTGCCTTCACCAGGGATCAGCCCCAGCCTTTGAGGGGAGATGAAGCCCCCCAGAATTCACCTCAGACTGAGGAGCAGCACCCCAGGGATGTGTCCCTGGCGTGGCAGAGCAGCACGATAAGGAAAGCTGCGCTCACGTGCGGAGCTCTGAGCGACCTCAGACTTGGCTCAGCCTCATCCCCTAAACACACTCCAGACCTGGATGGCTCAAAGGGACCCAGCCTCGCCTGAAAGCTCCAGAACTCCAGGAAATCAATGGAAAATTTTATAGCTCACATGCAAGCAGGGTCAAGGGCAGAGCGTGCACAGAGCCCATCGAGATGTACGTTCAGGAAAACAAATGTGTGCGTTCAGCTGGGAAGGGGCTGGCTCATCCCTGAGGGAATCATCTCCTCCACCCCATCCCACGGCAGGGAGGGAGTTGGGGGGATTGTTATCATCCACGTGTGGGCCAGGAAAACCCAAGTCATCCCTTTCCAACACCTTTCCAGCCGTGCTGGAGGCGAAGCCGTGCGTGAATCCCTCCATCCCTCCTCGCAGGGAAGGGGAGAGGAGAGGCTGAGCGACTCAGGAATGTGCAGCCTGCTCTGCCATCTGCTCCTGGAACGGCCCCGCTGGGTCCCGGCCATCACACTTGTGGAAAAGGCACAGCCCGGTGCCAGTCCTCCCTGGTTGGAGGTTCTCAGGACTATATTTAGGATTTTTGGGAAGGAGCGGGGTGTTATTGGTTGTTACCAGGACAAAAACATGTGATTCAATCGGCAACAGCTCGGTTCCACCGGGCCACAGCATCATGTGAGTCCTGGTAACAGCCGCATCTGCCAACTTCCCAACACTTCTGGAGTATTATTTTTCCTATTTGTTGCTCACTCCTCAACATGTTGAACAAAGACAGGGACTTGCTGCACGCTGCAATCTGGACCAACCGTGTCCCATCCAGATCAGAGCAAAACAGCTCGGGATTGGGAAATACACAGCGTGATTTAACCCATAAATCCAGGATTTCACTGGCACAGCTGCTCTTCTGGAACATCACGCCAGACATCAATGAGGAAAGGCTTTGCTGGCACTGTGAGAGCCCATCATGTGGCTCAGCTAATTAAAAACTGACCTCGGCCATCATCATTAAATGTTGTAATCACAAGCCTGCAAGTGATTAGATGGAGAAACAACACCCCCCTTTCCCTGTTCCCAGGGATCAGCAGCTGACTAAGCCCAACTTAAGGCCCTCAATCCTTTGTATAAACAGCAGAGCTCAGCTGTTGTCAGGGATGAGGACACCCAGGAATTTTGACCAGCCAGCATTTCCCTCTTGCTCCACAACCAGATTTTTGCCAGACATGGAGCAGTCAGTGCTGACTCCAACTCCTCTGCTTCCCTATCCCACCAAGAACGGGATGGCAGCCAGGGAATTCAGCCTAATGCATCTCAAGCACTGCTAAAAAGGTGATTTAGGTGGACATGATACCATCAGCTACCAGAGGATGAATTCCAGCCTTGGCACTCAATCCTTGACAGGCAGACAAAGAGAAATTGATTTTCAATTCTCTGGGAACCTTGCACTCTCTCTTAGGTTAATCTTGGGACGTTGTACGCTCAGCAGAATTGGAAAAGTTAATTAGGGGCAGATGAAAGATGATGGAAGCAGAGAATGGAGAAGAGGGGGTGGATAAGAGGGAGGATGTTCCTTGGAGGATGGAGAGGGGGAGGTTGCATTGAGAGCACACAGGGTTCTTCTTCCCCAAAAGCCCCAAAACCCTGCATCACAGAAAGAATTACAAAGGTAATTTTCCTGAAATTACCTGGATATACCAGAGGCACCACCAGATCTCTTGAACAGCATCCTCACCTGTGCACCACCAGCACATGGAGAGGAAGGAACTCCCCCAAATTATGACAGCAAACAAAAAACCCAAATAATTTCTGCTCACTTATAAATCCCTGTGTCCATCTTGTGTGGCTGGAATCCTCAGTGTTGGAAAAGACCTCTCAGAACATGAAATCCAACCGTTAACCCAGCAGCACTATGTTCACAGCTAAAACATTCCCATTCCAATTACCCTGGGATTACTATTCCTGGATGTTGTTTAGCTGGGATTTTTGTTGGTTTTTTTTTTTTTTTGGCTGTTATTTGGTATTTTATTTTTGGAGTTTTTGGGTTTTGAAGGGTTTTGTAACCCATTTAGCTCTTATCTCAGTGTCAAGCTGTGGAACTCATGGTCCCAGCCTGACTCTGCAATACCTCCAACATCTGACAACCCAGTGTGGTGATTTTCCTGTTCAAGCACCTCTTTTGTTGTGTGTTCTCAAAAAGAACCCTCAAATCATTGCATCTTCCTTTACACTCCTTCCAACCACTCTAAAAATCCACTGTGGGCAAAACACTTCCAGAACACCCAACTGCTCCCCCCCTTTTCATTGCTCCTGCCTCTGAATTTCTGATTTTTCTGCCTCCTTGGGGGGAGGAATTTACTCAAATGAGAGGCAGCACTTGAGGCACAGGCATGGAGCCTATTTATATAATACAAGATATTTTCCATGTGTTTTGTCGGGCTCTTCACACTTCTGTTTGCTTTTTTTCCACCACTGCTGTGTGTGGTGCCAAAGGCTACATTGAGCAACCACTGAGGGCTTTAAGCACTTCTTCTCCATTAATATAATAAACTCAGAACAGGGAAAAAAATTGGAGAAGCAGCTCCTTGGCATTTGGCAGGGAAGAATTCAGCTCCCAGCAGCTTCTCCCAGCGCCACGTCCCAGTTGACAAGAAGCCAGCACCAAAACCAGGTGGCCAAAGGGCTACTGGATCTGCTGGTCCGTGGATGAAGCAGGACCACGAGGGAAGAAGCGCTATAAAACATCCTGGAGTGTACTTCTCCAGGATTTTCTGGGTGTAGGGAGGGTTTGAACACCATGGGAAGGGTGTGCACCATGGGCTGGGCCCCACACAGGCCCCAAAAAGGGACACTTCTCCAACCCTTCCAGCACCCAGAGGCCAAATGGATGCTCAGAACAAAAGCAGCTCCAAGGACAAGCTTTCCTGGAGAATATTTCTGCTGAGGTACCCAGGCTGCAGTCCAGGACCTGCTCCACAGGGTTAGGCCCGTGCCTCAGCTTGGGAACGTGCTGAGCTCTGCTGCTGAACCCGCTCCTCTCGGACCCACCTCGGGTCACAGGCAGGGAATCGGGGATGTGGGATGAGCCAGGATCAAGCTCCCAGCTTTTATCATCATCCCCCACTCACAAACTTCCCCCACGTGTGGGGTCACACAAGAAACACGTGGACACATCCAGCAGGATTCCCTCAGGAGCTCCAACATGAAAACCTGATTTTCTTCAAGCACTTTGGAAGCTCTGGAAGTGTTATTCATTCCCACTTTATTTCCAGGTCACAGGATATTCTGAGTAGAAAGGGATCAAATCCAACTCTAGTGAGGCCCATCCAGGCACTGAAGCACAACCTTGGTGTTATCAGAACCATACCCTGACCAACAGAGCTGATCTCACTGAAGAATTCCAAGCTTATCCCTTGGTTATTCCAAGATTCCCTAATGTTCAGTGCTGAACATCACTTGCAGACCCAAAGAGCATCACAGGCAAGCTTGAACTATGCATTACATGAGACTCAGCCCATCAAAAGAGCGACAAAAATCAAGATTTATTTGTCCTTTTCACACTCCCTCAGCCTCTAACACCACCAAATGTCCTGGTTCAACAACATTCGACAAAGCTTTTCCCTCCAAAGCCAGAATTATTACAAACCCCATAGAAACAACCCAGTCCATGCTCTCAGGGAAACTTCCAGAAGATCCTGGAGTGCTTTGAGCTGGAAAGGACCTTAAACCTCCCCTCATTCCAACCCCTGCTGAGGCTGAGCTTCCACAGACCAGGCTGGGCAAAACCATGGAAACAAATATAATTGAGAGCTGCTGATCCACACAGGAATCATTTGTTTGGGGAAAAAAACAACCAACAAATGTCCAGCCCTCCAACAACCAGGCTGTGAACAAGAATTTATAAATCTATCACAAATCCCTGTTAAACTTTGGACAAATTTAGGCCCTGGAGGCTCCTATTAATCAGCACTAAACCCTCCTCCTTTTAAAGGGGGAAAATCCTCCATTCCAGGCTGTTTCCAGTTGTTCCTGGCACAAGGCAGCATTTCTTATTTTTAAGACCCCACCCCATGTTTGTGAGTTTTTTTAATAAGTAAATTATGGACCTACACAAGGTTAAAGGAAACACCCCAGGATCCATAGGGACCAAAAAGCAGGGAAGATGCCTCCAGACTGGCATTTTCTCTGGATAAGTTGATCTCATGTTCTTCCAGCTTTGATATACAAAACAAGTGTGCAGAGAGACTTTTATCTCTGGAAAAAAATAACTTTGCTTTCTGATAACATCAAAAAAACTCCCAGAATGGGAAAAAAATAGAGGAAAAAACGAAATACTATAAAAACCTGGAAAATAATTAATAGATTTTTCTGTGCTTTCATAATAACATTCACTTGGGTAACCATAAAAAGCGATTATTATGGTAATAAAAAGATGAATAATTTATTATGAATCCCAGACAAACTGTTCCCTTCCAGAATTCTAAGATGACTCCATGCATATGAAAATCATCTCTTAAATATCTGTGCTCGCTGTAGCCATGGGGCCAGAAAGGTCTTCCGTGGGTTTATAGGATTGATTTTCATTTCCAAAAGCTTTCTTAGGAGTTAAAACGGGAATATAAACCTGATCACGTTGGAACCTCAATGTGCAAGTTGCAGCCCATTTACTTAGCTCAGGGATCAGTTTTGTCTGTTGCATTTCCAAACACAAATTTGGGAAAGGGGATCCATGTGCAATTCCCTCAAACTGGCATTTCCTCAACATGCAGAATATCCAAAATGCTGCTCATAACTTTTGTTTGCAGCAGCATCCAGAACTGAAAGGGGTTTTTGCATGGACTGACCCTCCCAGGGACTGTAAACTGTCAGAACCTGGAGGATAACCAAATAAATCCAAATAATACATCTGAAATCCAAGAGGGGAACTTTTCACCACCCAGAGCTGAATACATGGTGAACGGACCTCGGTGTTAATGCAAAAATTCCCAACAAAGCAGAAACCCACAGAACACTGGGATTTCACCAGAGTAGGGTTAGGTGGGATCCTGGGAAGGAAAACTTCCCTGGGAGGGTGGGGAGAAGCTGGAATGGAATTCCCAGAGAAGCTGTGGCTGCCCCATATCCCTGGCACTATCCCAGGCCAGGTTGGACAGGGCTTGGAGCACCCTGGGACAGCAGAAGGTGGAACTGGATGAGCTTTAAGGTCCCTTCCAACACAAACCTTTCCATGATTCCACGGATAACCCAGCAGTTCCCAGCTTAGGAAACCAAATCCATCCCTCTCCACACCTGCCCCGGGCAGGAGGCTCCACAGAAGCCCCAAATTCCAACACCAAGGAGCAGAGAGCAGAACTGGAGCTCCATCCAAAACAAACAGCCATAATTCAGGATTTGAGACTTCCCAAAGCACCGACTGAAAAGAGCAGGAGCTCTTTCCTAATAAAGCCCAACTGCCTGGTCTGGGTTTCCCAGCTGCTCCAAGTGCACACAATCTGGAATGAAACTGAGCTAATCTAAACCATGAACATGAACCATCCCTTGGATTAGATCTGCAACCCTCTGCTTCCAGCCCCAGCTCGTTTTCCCAGAGTTCAACAAGCAACAAATAAACCTCCAGAAAGAAAGAGGAATTGTGTCAGCGTCTCGTGTAGTCTGCTATTAAATAAGTCCTCACACAAACCATAATAAAATTCAATTTACTGGACTTTGTAAAACGTGATTCCCCACCTTGATAATTAAAAAGACACTGTAATAAAAGTCTTTAGTCCTCATGTGCTGCGCATTTGTTCCCATCTGATTTTTATCCGAGCAGGGGGATTATAAAATCATGGAATTGCTGGTGCAGCCTTTGCGTGCAGGCACCATGTCAGGGAGATAATTCTGGTGTCACAAGAAATTGAGGTGAGAAATTCAGAGCTCTGAGGCCTCAGCAGCTGCTGGGCCAGCCCAGCCCAGCATGGACCACCACAGCCCAGTCCTGCACCCCGTGGCATCAGCTGGGCTGCCCTGAACAGAATATCCCAAACTTTGGCACCTCCCTCGGTCGGCACAGTGGGATTAGTGCTGCCTTTCTACTCTGGAGTCAGCACCAAGCTCAGAGCAAAGACTTTTGTAATCAGCTAACGGGAGGAGCAGGGCTGCAGCACCAGCCCTTCCCACCCAGGTTTGCCCAGGCTATTCCTGCCTGCCTTCCAAGAGAAAAACAGGAATCTACTTAACTCAAACAGAACAATGTGCACACCAATCATTTTCCCTGACGTGAGCAGGAACAGAAGGAAAATTCCCTCCCAGGTTAAATCCAGCCCTCTGCCTGAGCAGCCTCTTGTTTTCTCAGCATCATCTTGGGGCACAGCACCAGCATTCCCCAGGGATTTTTGCTGATCCATTTGCCCCTCCTGACCCAGATTCCCCAAACCAGCTGGGGTTCCAACCCCACTCACAGCCACTCTGTGGGAAAACCCTGCAGATTCCCCAGAGCTGGTTTGGATTCAGCTCCTCTGCAAGGCCAGAGCTTCCACAGGTTGGTTTGGGTTCCCATCCCAGCCCTTGGGATGGGAATTCCCATTGTCCCACCAATCCTGGCCGAAAACCAGAGAAGGTTTGGTTGTTTCCCCCACCACGCTGGGGCTGTGAGCAGAGGAGCCTCCATGAGGTTCACTCTGGAATCTCCATCCTCACAGCCAGGAATAGTGCTGGAAGCAAAACAGGACCGACCACGGAGAAATGCCACTAAGGACAACCCAGATCCCACAGAAATTTGGGATAATTGGGGTTGGAAGGGACATTAAAGGTCATCTAGGCCAACCCTTGACAGCAAGATCCTACAGATGTCAGGCAGGACCCGGCTCCAAGCTCATGCACATGGACAGCATCTCTGGTTTATGCAACTCCAGTCCCCTCCCAACTTCCCTTGGCTGGATCCAAACACGGGATCTCAGCCCTTGGAGCGAGTGCAAAGCGAGTGCAAGATGGAAATCCTCCATCCAAACACACCCCCCTTCCTAAAAATCAGAAAAACACACCCAGCACGAGCAGGGCCCGCACTGGCTGCTTGTTTAACACACATTTCCACCTCAGGACAGACTGCATCCACCCTGCTGGAAAACACGCCCACATCACAGGGAAAATCAGGCAAAAATCACTCTCCTGAAGCAGAGGAGGCATGGGCAAAGCAGCCTTATAAAGCTCATCAAAATCTAAGTTTTACCAGAGTAATTATTTTTAAATCCGCTCAGAAAACACACCCCCAAATCAATTTAATTCCCAGCACAGGTTCTGCTACAGTCCCAATGAATATTAATTTGTAATATTATAGAACCAGCCTAAAAACACTGCAGCATTTTTATTTCACAAATGGGCCTGGAATGAAGCTGATTTCTCCATATTTACCCAGATATAAAATAACATGTGTCCACAGAGCAGATGAAGCTCCAGGCTGGATAACTTCACCAGATCAATCCCAAACTTAGATCATGCAAGAGTTGCCAAGAGTAAAACATGAGAATAAATGGAGAGAGAGCAGCACAAGGACCAGCACTGCCACAGGCTGCAGGGGTGGAATGGTGATCTTGGAGCTCAGCGATTCCATGGGAGCAGGAATGTGATTTGTTATCCCCAGCCAGTGAAATGATGGAGCAACTGGGCTGGACTGGGAGGAACAGCACAGGAGAGAAGACCCAGGTTTGGAATCTGCAAAATCTCTGGCTAAACAAGGATTTGAACCTCACCAAGCACTTCAGTCCCACTGCGGAGACAAACAATGATGGGAAAAATCAAACCAAAACCACCCAGAAATGCAAATATTAATGTTGGGCTTTCTCTTTTGGGTTCATTCTGAAATTGGGATCTACACCTTAAACCTGAGCTCAGCTGCTGCCAGACAGAGCAACCTCTGCCAGCTTCAACATCAAAATAAAATAGAGCTGTTAAATTTTTCCCTATTAGAATAAAAAAACTCAGTGTATTGAACTATAAAGTAGAAAAAAAACCTCATTCATTTACATAATTTAAAATCTCAGTCACAAAAACCTTTAGAGCCAACTTGCCACAGAGAGGAAAAAACACAAATAACGACCTGTGCACACAGGGCGGGCTGAATTCCTCACCCACACTCCAAAGCTGGGAGTTTGGGGAGGGATTGCAGCTCCCAGCCCTGTCGGCACACGAGAGGGCACTGTTCTGTAGGCTCAGCAAAACCACCCTGTGCTCCTGAAAGGAACCCCTGGGAAAGCTGTTCAACTGGAGCCCAATATTTAAGGTTTAAACAAACCCATCAATAAACTCGGCATTACAAGAGAGGACTCCGTTCAGGGCAAGGTTTTTTTGCTGGTGGCACCTGCATTGGATAAATCAAGAGTGATGGAGATTTCACATGGCATAAAAACCTTCAGGAGACAGAATTCATTCCGATTCAGCCCGGTATTTAATGTTTAAACAAACAAACCCAAAAAAATTGGATTAAATCCACTGGAAAGTAACCAGTTGGAAATTCAAGTGACACTCCAGGGCCTCCAAGCTGTGATTCCAAGAAGTGCCAACACTTCAGGATGCAGCAGGAGCAGATGGGACAGGAGAAGGGTTTTGGCCAAAAAAGCAAATTAACAAACAGGTGTAAGAGAGCTCCCAAGTCCCACAGAGCTGAAGCTGCCCCAGACTAAACCCTGCAGAAATCTGCTCCTTTTAGTAATTCCAGATCCACTTTGTGCCACCACAGGCTGCCACACTTCTCACCTGCACTTGTGCCACCTCCTCTGCCCCCTGAGCCCAAAATCCTGGCGTTCCCCACATCCTCCCTGCTCCTGCAGCTCCCCTGGCCCAGGGAGCAGCACGTAAATAATGAAATATTTCAGCCCCTCCTGTCAAGCCCCACTCTCAGCTCCTGTGTTTCTCCTGCAGCACGTGTTGACAGATGCCACATTCCTGCTGCTGCAGGGTTCCTGGGGAAGCACAGGCAGACAGGAACAGGAGGAAGGCAGGAAATTGCTCTGTTTGGGATAAAAAGAAACGTCTGCACGGCTCCTCCGAGGACAGCGATGTTCCCACTGAGGCACAGGGAGCTGGGCCTCCAGATTCGATTTTCTGCCCCCCAGAGCAGCTGATTTCCCTCCCATTGCCATGAAAGCTTCTCAAATCTTGGAGCTAAGTGGCCAAAAAATTGATCAATCCAATCATCCCGGCTGCTTTTTGGGGGCTTTTTCCTTTTTCTGGGCTGGATGTTATTTGGAATTGGGCATCACCAGCCCACTGTGGCAGCCTGGCACTGCCACCCCAGTGGCCACAGCCAGCTCAGGGCAAACCCAGGAACCACTCAGCCCCATTTTGGTTTTTCAGAACATCCTCAAGAACCACTCAGCCACTTCTTGGTTTTTTTAAGGACACCCCCAGGAGTGACTTTGCCATTTTTTGTTTCTCAGAACAACTCCAGGAACCTTTCTGCCAGGTTCAGTTTTCCACAACATCCCCAGGAACCCCCTCAGCCACTTTTTGGTTTTCCACAACATCCCTGGGAACTGCTTCGCCCCAAAGACAAATAAATTTTGTGATTAAATCCCTCCTGCAAGTTCTAAGCTGATGGCTGTGGAGTTGTCCCAATTCCCACAACCTGGAGACGCTGCCAGGCCAGCAGAACCGTGTCCCCAAGGCCACAGTGCAGCCCTGGAACACCAATCCTTTGTCCTCGGGCAGCCTGAGAACTTCCTGAGCTCCTCACAGGACTCAGGAGCTCACCCCCATCCCACTGAGGGATATTCGTTCTCCCAGTCCCACCCTCAGCTGTGCTTCACAGGGATCTTGGAACATCTGCTCAGCTCTGAGGGCTCTGAACCTGATTTTTCTCTGCTCTGCTGCTCCCGTGGCTAAGAAAGGCCAGAGCAGGTGAATCCCAACAATCCCAATCCATGTTGGGCATTGTTTACACTCCAGGGGACAAGCAGGGGTGCTCCTCTCCAGCTCAAATAACAACAAAACCAGGTGGAACACCCCCAAACTCCTCATCCCGAGTCACTAGCTCGGCACCCACAGGAGAGGCAACAACTCCTCAGCACCTTCAGTCCCATCCCTGCGGAATCACATGGAGAACATTATTTACCTACCCTTGGAGGCACCTCACCTCCGGTCTGGAAGCAATTCAGCACAACACAGCTCATTAAACTCGCTCAGGTTTATGATTAAAGCAGCAAAATTGAATTGGACTGAGCGGCAGGACAGGCACGGCGCAGCCTGGAGGAAAAATGGGATTTCAGGGAGCACAGAATCACTGGGATCAATCCCCCAGCACCAGCACAGGATTCAAACAGAACTGATCACCAGTCACACAGCTGACCTGGAAATATTTTTTTTTCCCCACTGGTTTTGCTACACAAAGTCAAATATTTGTTTTCCCCAAATGATTTATTTCAGTAAGTGAATGAATGGGGTTTAAGGTGAGGGGATTTATCACTACCCTCTGTCTCAGATGTCTGTCCTGATGGAACTGTGACCATTACAATGGAATGGTACCTATGGAGATGTCTGGAGATAAATCGGATTGAAAGGAAAAGAAGGAAAAGGAGACACAGAGTTTCCTTTCCCCTAAAATCCATTGCTCATTTCAGAGTGCCCAGAGTAAGGCACCAACTCCAAAAATTCATAATAAATAGACACCTAAAAACATCCAAAAATCAACTGCTTTCCTTGACCAGTCTGTCCTCTAAATATTATTTTGTGATGTCTAATGAGAGAAAACTCGTTAGAGTAACGAGCATCATCAGCTCCAAGAACTTCACTTCCTTGAGGACCACACCAGGGACACGGGAGCCAGCACCTCGTGGTGGGACACTGCACCCAACAAGGACCTTCCCGTGGCTCCAGGTCTCAATCTCCTGTAAATCTCCAGGAACAACCATCCCTTCCTCTGCAATACAAGAGGATTTTCAAGTGCATTTCTTCACAAAGCTGTGAGTCCTGAAGGGACCGTGAACTCATCTCTGCTGACCTCCTGCACCAGCCCAAAAATCCCATTTCCCCACTGACCCAACTCCACAAAACCCCAAAACTACATAAAATCCTAAAGTGAGGGTGCTGGCTGAGCAGCCTCCCGTGCAGGGCTGGTTTGAGGAGCAGCAGGGGACAGCAAATCCTCTGTGGCACTTCCATCACAAATGCTGGGCTGTGGCCAAGGCAGAAAGTGCTGGGGTTTAGCTTCCAGCTCGGATTCTCACTCTATCTTATCCTTTTGTTTCCAAAGTTTTCTCTTTCAAAACGATCCCAGTACATAAATAACAAGTCACTCCATTTATTTCAGTTTTTTTCTTCAGAAATGCAGTAGATTAAGAGCTTTTCCATCTCTTGCTCTCTTTTTTTTGTTTTTAGCCCTGTTTTTTTTTATACTAACTTCTACTTTTTGACATCCTTTGGACAAGAAAAATGGGACCAATCCCCCATGGTTTGGTGAGGGACACGAGGCTTCCCTTCACACCCATCCCAGCATCCCACTGACTTTTTGGGAGCTCATCCTGCCCTTCCCAAAGGTTTTATTTATTCCCTTGGCAGTGCCACCGGGAGCACCCCTGCCTCAACCCCAGCTCCAGCTGCATCCAAGCCCGTTTCATTTCTGTGGGCTGAGCTTTCCAAAGCTCCTGGAGCACAGCTCCTCCATCACCACCACCCTGCACGCCCCGGCCAAGGCTGAGCGGGAATTTTATCAGGACCTGGGGTCGCCGATGAGGGGATGGAACAAGAGCGGGCCAAGCTCACTGAGCCCAAGCACCAACTTCCCTGATGAGGAATATTTTTATTTCAGATGTCTCAGCCAGTTTTGGATCTCTTTGGCGTGGCTTCAGCCCGTAAAACACTAATTGTTCTCCTCAGATGCACGGCCAGCCCGCCGGAAAAACATCCGGCTTTATTCCAGCTACCTTTGTCAGGCAAATCCTTCAAGGATGAGGCAACTTTTGCTTGACCTCCATTAAAGAAGTGTCCATCAGAGCCCATATTTGTCTCCAGAACCACAACTGGAACAGTTTATTGGGGCTTGCTCCTCCCCTGCAGGAAAACAGAGCCATCAAGGGATGCTTTACTCAGCTGTGAAGTCCAATCCGAGCATTGAAGCCACAGCTGCTCTTTGCAGTGTTTTCCAAGGAGAGAAGCAGGAAAACACAAAATTATCCATTAGTGCAGGGCACTGGGAGCAGAGAATTTGGGACCAACCATCACTCAGGAGCAGCTCTCCAGGAGCACAGGCACTAAGTGGGAGTTGCTAAATAAAGTCCTCACGTTTCCCTAACAAAGAACCCTCGGCTCCTTTACCCGGCAAATCCGGCTCTTAGGCCGAGTCATAACAATCCATAAAACTGACTCGGAGCCTTCCAGCAGCTCCTGCAGCTCTGAGGAGCTGAGCAGGCAAATCCAAGTCACCCCAGCCAGAAATGAGTTACCACGACTCGGGGCTACCACTGCCACCCCATTACTCAACCCAGGCCAGCTGCTGTCATTCCCACCCAGCCTCAACCATCAAAGGCTCCCACAAATCCCGACTCTTCCCAACTTTCTTGCCCACCCAACAGCTATAAACATCCAGCGAGCCTCTCTGGTGAGTAATGGGAACAGAATCTGCTCCGTGGCCGCGCGAGCGCTCGCCGGGGGCTCTCTGGTGGATTTGGCCTCGCGCAAACGTGCAACGTGATGAGATTTCCCACAAATGTTCCTGCCAGAGGGATTCTGCGCTCATCCCGAGCGGCTGGGGAATAAACAAAGGAGCAAAAAGCACCAGCAAAGCACAGCACTGGGTTTGGGATTGGAAAATATCCACGGAGGACGAGCATGTGATGGGCGCGGGGCCGATGCACGGGATCGGCTTCCCCGTGTTGGGAAAGAGGGAGAATTGGCCTTCGTTCCCCGTCTACTTCTGCAGGGGAAACAGAGGTAACAATTCATAAACCAATAAAACCCCATCTGAAAACCATCCCAGAAACTGGTCAAGCACTTCCCCGCTGGCCTCGGGCGCTGCGGGGCCGGCACACGCCAGAGCTGCGAGCTGATGAAACGGGCGGGGGGCTTGGCTGACAGGAGCATGAAAGGATTTCAGACACTCCAGCCACAGGGATGGCTCGGGTCACACGTGGGGCTGCCCCTCCTGACGGGCTCCAGCTGGGATTGGAACAGCTGGGAAGAGGATTGAGTTACACAGGCACGGGGAGAGCACAACCGGAGCGCCGGAGACGCCCAGGTGCTCATCCGGCCTCACCACGTGCTCCAGGACAGAGATCCAGGTTTTCCAAAGCCCCCATGAACCTCGAGTCCCTCTGCACAACAAAATCCCTGTTCCCAAGGGCCATCAACATGACCTTTGGGAACAACTGGAATAAAGATCCCAGATTTTCCAAGGCCTCCATGAACCCCTCAATTCACTCTGCACAACAAAATCCCTGTTTCACCATGACCTTTGGGAGCAACTGGAATAAAGATCCCAGATTTTCCAAGGCCTCCA
>QUSF01000122.1:250728-269093 GCA_003676055.1 Chloebia gouldiae
CCCTGTTTCCAAGGGCCCTCACCATGAGTTTTGGAACAACTGGAATAAAATTCCCGGATTTTCCAAGGCCTCCCTGAACCTTGATTAACCCTGCACAACAACATCTCTGTTTTCAAGGCCCTCACCACATTATCCAGGAGCAACAGGGAATAAAGATCTTGGGTTTTCCAAGGCCTTCCAGAATCTCAAGTCACTCTGCACAATATCCCTGTTTCCAAGGTTCCATCACCTCTTCCTGCAATTCAAATCTGAAATTCCAGGGAGCAAAATATGGAGCCCAGACGGCCAAATGCAAGCACGGCACAAATATTCCAGCATTAAAACCTTTGGAAATGACATTCAGTGGGAAAACAGCGTAGAAATGCAAGGAAATAAATGCAGTACCTGGTGCAGGTGTTCAGGAGGTGAATTCCCACACTGTGGAGTCAATAATCCTGCCTGGAAAAAGAGAGAAGGAAAATTAATATTCTGTTGAAATTTAAAATAAAGATGTTTTCTAATTGAACAAAATAAAGATAATTAATTAATTAAAGCTGTCAACACTTAGATTTTTTAAGTGGTAGAGACTTTGGGGTTGTGTTTTTCTTTACACCAGGAATTTCTAATAATAATGATAATTTTGAGTCATTATTAATAGTTAATGATGATTAATAATTATTAATAATTCTGCCTCCTTTTAGTCTCCAAAAAGAGTTCATTCTAACAAATAAAAAGCTTGGAAGAAAAAACTGGAACAGTCTCAAAGGAATCCTTTCATATGGAAGTTACATGGACAGGTTCCTCCAGCAGTTGATTCCTTCAGGCACCAAATCAGGGAATTTTTTGGGAGTATAAATATTAGGAATGGCCACACATCCCATTTACTCTACAGAACTCTGGAAAAACCTTCAGGAAAGACCATTTTATTTTAATTTTCACAGTTAAAAAAATAAAATTAACAGACACCTAAAACTTCAGGACATGCTTGTCCTCAATGATACTAAAAGTCTTTTCCAACCTAAATGATTCTGCAATTCCATTCTTGTCATTCCCAGTGATCTCCATTGGCACTGATGGCTTAACAACCAACCAGGCTCATTAGAGCAGCAAGAACAAGGTCCAAAATCCAAAATGCCACTAAAATCCCAATAAATCCTTATCCATTAGAGCCAATTTGGTGTTTCCTGTCTCTGGAGTGAGGGGACACATCCCTGGGAGTGTCCCAGGCCAGGCTGGATGGGCTTGGAGCCCCCTGGGATGGTGGAAGGTGTCCCTGCCACAGCAGGGGTGGCACTGGAGGAGTCTGAAGGTTCCATTCCCACCCAGCCCATTCCATGATCTCACCCAAAACCACAGCTCTTGGGAAAGGAGCCAAACCCCCCTCCATTCCTTAATTTATTACGAATCCATGATTTTTTGGAAACAGCTCCTGATTTCTGAGCGGTCAGGGCTGGCAGAGCTGCCTTGGAGCACCCAGGGGGGAATCCCCAGCCGACCTTTGCTCCACACCCACTCAGGAACACTGAGGCAAGGGCAGCTCCTGCCAGGCTCACAAACACATCCAGAGGGGAATGTGCCTCCCTGGCCCTGCTGCCCACCAGGGAATTCCCTGTCACAGCATCCATGGCAAAGCTGTTGCACAAAAAATGACAAAAAGCATCCCGTGAAATCAGGGCCAGGGTTTGGAATGCTCCAAGGAATGCTCAGGATATAAATATTTATGGGGCTTGATGAGCTGCAGCCCTGCACTAATGAAAGCAAGGCTGGAGAAATGGGCCTGGACTGTCCTCTGCCCAAAAGGAGGAGGATTGCAGGGTGAATATTCCATGAAACAATTCCTGCTCCATGGCAGGGCCGGCACATCAGCAGCTGGGAATCTTCTCCTGGAGCTGCAGAGGGAACTCAGCCAAGCCTGGGCCAGCAGTGCCCAGGTGTGCAGATGTCACCAGGACACCTGGACTGGGCTAACCCCGAGCACAGCTGAGATTCCAACCCCATTTCCCTTAGTTTGAACCTTGTCCAAGGCACAGACAGGGAGGAAAACCCTCCTGGGAAGGGGGGGGTGGCAGCCAGGAGGTGAGCACAGGGAATCCTCCTGCACTGGGGACAGCAGGGGAAGGAGGGGATTCTTCCCTTCTGTCCTGCTCAGTGAGACCCCACAGGAGCTCCAGCTCTGGGAACTGCAACACCAGGACATGGAACTGCTGGAGCGAGTCCAGAGGAGGCCAAGGAGATGCTCTGAAGGTTGGAGTCCCTCTGGAGCCAGGCTGGGGGTGTTCAGCTGACCCAGGGAGAGCTCAGAGCCCTGCCAGGGCCTGAAGGGGCTCCAGGAGAGCTGCAGAGGGACTGGGCACAAGGGATGGAGGGACAGGACACAGGGAATGGCTCCTACTGCCAGAGGGCAGGGATGGATGGGATATTGGGAAGGAATTGTTCCCTGGGAGGGTGGGCAGCCCTGGCACAGGTGCCCAGAGAAGCTGTGGCTGCCCCTGGATCCCTGGGAGTGCCCAAGGCCAGGTTGGACAGGACTTGGAGCAGCCTGGGATGGTGGAAAGTTGGGAATCCTCATGGCAGGAGCTGGACTTGAGGACCCTCAGAGTTGCCTTCCCACCCAAACCATTCCATGATTGAGCCACTGGGGATCCCCTGATCAAGCCCACAATAATTCCCATGCCTGATTTTTCACCCTGGTTCCAGGATGAGGAGGTGGCACCTTCAGGAAGCCAAACCCCCCCAGACTCTGGAGATTCCCGAGTGCAGGAATTCCAGCTGTGAGCAGCACCAGCCCTCAGCTCCTTCCCAGAGAGCTGCAAATATCCTGCTCTTCCCAGTGTGACCCCAGGAATTCCATGAAAATGCCTTTCCCATAGGCATCACATCCCCCCTCCAAAAACAACCTCGCTAAGACATGCCTGCCTCGAACCCATGGGAACTTCAAAGAGGAAAAGCTGCTCATCCCAGCAAATATTTGCCTCCAGAGTCTCCCAGGTGTCTGATAAATTCATGGATTCTCCCAGCCATCCCTAGCTGGATGATAAGCTCCTCCTGGACTCCTCCAAAAAAGGATCAGGGGGTGAGATCACAAAAAAAAACAACCCAACCATGTGGCAGCAGGTCTGGCCACGAGGGCTTTCCAAGGAAATCAAAGCTCCCTGCACATTCCACTCGCTCTGGACACACTCTGGGAACAGATCAAAGCCACATTTAGTGGCATTCAGTGGAGGCTCCACCTCAGCCACTCCAGCAGAATCTGGGTCAGCGTGATCCCCTGGGAGCTCTGGGATGAGCCAGGGCTGCTTCCCAAGGGATTCTGGATCAAGGCAGTGATTTCAGAGAGCAGCCACCACCTCCTGCAGCTCCATCCTCTCCCAAAGCCTCCACGAGCCAAGAGTTACACTTGGAAAACTTGGAGCCCCTTGGGAAAACAAGGCTGTGCCCTTATCCAGAGGCAAGGCAGAGCACAGGATTATCCACAGGATTATCCCCCGTGGCACTCCCAGCTCCCCGGGGATCCTGCTGGCAGAGGGAGGGATTCCAGAGGGATTCCAGCCCCTCCAGGGGCTGCAGAGCCAGGAGCCACCAGCTGTGCTTCCACCATCCCTATTTCTGGCAGGGAATCAGGCCCGGGGAGTTTTCTGTGGCACTCGATTTAAGCAGGACCATCTTTGCTGGCTGGGAGTGAAGCTTTTCATCCCAGCATTTTTGGGATTAGGGCTCAGGACATGGTTCCTCTTGGCTGCATGGAAGGAACTCGATGTTTTCTGCCCAAACAATCCACAGGGACTGGGATTAATTCTGACAATATTTGGTGGAACAGAATCCCAGGTCCAGCGTGATCCCTTAGCTGCCTCCAGAGGGATGGAGGGAGGCAGAGTGGTGGGAGGGGGAGCCTTTCCTATCCAAAAACCTCATGTTTTGACTCCATTCCATTCCAAAAAGGGAAAAAAAAACCTAAAAGCCTCCAACACCAAAGGAACAAACCCTCAGCCTCCAAGGTCTTGTTTTCATTCCTGTGTGAAACTCAACCACTCTGGGTGTGTACAAAGCCCAGATTTTGTTTTCTGGGCAATTTTGACTTTCCCTCCACCAGCATTCCCATTCCAAGGCACAGGTGGAGCTCCCAGCAGGAGGATTGCAGAGGCAGCCCCAGGGATGAGTTACCTGTTTTCCACAGGGATATAAAACCCTCTGGGTCTAAAGACAATTCCTGAATTTTAGCCTCCATAAAGACAAAAGCATTCCAGGAGAACCCTGTCCTCTCTTCCTGCAGCTTCACCTGGCAAAATGGATCCAGCTCCAACCCATCAGAGCTTCCCCCTCTCCTCCCTGTCCCAGGGCCAGAGGATTTTGGGGTGGATTTGGGAAGGTGCAGGTTTGGATCCTGGCGAGGTCCTGCCCGTGCCACAGCAGCTGTGGGACCCGGGGCAGGCAAAGGAAAATGGGGATGGGGAGGGAAGAGAAGGACAATATTCCCTGGTTTTAGACATTTTATGGCAGCTGGGAGTGTAAATTTGTAAATTCTGCTATTTCAAAGGTGTGGCTTTTAAATCCCTCTAGAACTGGGAACTCCAGCACTGCCCTGGGCAGCTGTGCCTGCCTAACCAACCCCCCCCAGGCAAGAATTTATCCCAAAATCCAGCCTAAACCTCCCCTGGCACAACCTGGGGCAGGTTCCCCTTGTCCTGGCCTTGTTCCTGGGAGCAGAGTCTGACTGAGGGGAAGTTTCACCTCATGTGAGCAAGAAAAAAAAATCCTGAAGGGGAACCTCCCCCCAGCCCACCAAAACCAGGCATCAAGTGGCTGCATCCACACTCCTACCCTGCATTTAGCAAACTTCTCCCATTTACATCATTCCACGCCCATTTTCCTGCGTTTATTCCACATCTCTCTGATCCAGAATCTTCTCCAGAGCCTGCAGTCTGCCTGGATGAGCCATTTATCTCCAAACCCAAATAAAGCACATTTTCAGCTGGACCACTGCATGGGAAAGATGCATTTTGAGTGAGCAGCTTGAATTAACAAGCCAGTAAAACTTAAATTGACCTTTTTTTGTAGTTCTTGGCATTAAAGGGAGCATCAAACTTCCCCCTTTTTTTTTTGTTGGAATGGCAGAAATGGGTGAATTGAGCTCGGTTATGGTATCAAGTGATGCATTTCAGGTTTGCTGTCAAACAAACAGAGATAAAACCCCCTTTTCTCTGGGAGAGCCTTTTACTGACTGATAACCAGGATAATTAGATTTTAACTGGGTTGCCCACAAAGAACCAGCATTCCAACCATCCCCTTCCTCCTTCCCAGCTCAAAAGGCTTTGAAGGAGAAGCAGGAAAAAAGGAAGAGCCATTAAAACCCCATTTCAACAGAATCCTTGTGTTTCTCAGAGCAAGGCCATTAAAAGATGCACTGATACCTCCAGGATTGGCTCCCTCCATCTGGGGAAAATGGGATGTCCATTTATCAGGGCTGTGCTGCAACTTGATCCTAAAGAAAATCCATTTACTTCCACATTTGCTGCAGCTGAGCCAGCTGTGCTGCAGATGTGCTGCTCCTGCACCCCTGGCAGTGCCCACACTGCCCCTGCTGCCACCTGGGGCTTTTGGGGACTCTTCCTGCACATCCCAGGGGAAATTTGGTCTCAGCAGGGAGCAATGGAGCTCAGCAGGCCTTTGGAGAAGCTGCCAGGATTGGGATCCCCCAGCACTCCAGGTGCCAATAAATTCACTTTTTAGCTTCCAGGGAGGGCTCTGCACCCTGCCAGCCAGGGATGGGCTTAAATCCTGCACTCATTCCACTCATTTCACCCAGCAGTGCCACCTGAGTAGGGACATCACCCCTTCCTCAGGGACAGCATTCCCAAACCTCTGCCTCCAGCAGCAAAGTTCTTCACCACACGGGAGTTGTATTTTTTTCCTTTTTTTTTTTTTAATTTTCAGTCAGGAAGCAAATGGGCGCCTTGGGATAAAGGGACAGAAATTTCCAGTTAAGGAAAACCATTCCCACTTCCTAAAGCAGATGACAGCCATGGAGGCACCAGCTCCTGCTGCCCCTTTCCAGGGCTCCCACAGAAACCAGCAGTTCCCCATCCCAGTTTCCTCCAGTGCTGATTCCCAAATCGGCGCCCTCTTCCCACCAGCAGCCACTGCAGAAACAGGAAAGGAGTCCCTGAGAAAACAGATTTTTTTTTTTTCCCTAGGAAACCCCTCCCTTTTTTCCCTAGGAAAAGCACGGATACAGGAACTTGCTGCAGAGGTTCAAGAGTGCAGCCAAAAATTCCAGGACCTCTAAATCAGGTTTATGGAGCTCCTCAAACACCTGACAGGTGAAGGCAAGCCCACAACTGAATCGGAATCCCTCAAAAAAAGAGAGAAGAAATTTTAAAAGCTCATCTGCTCTTTAATCCTAGAAATATTCAGACCCTGCGGACACGTAAAGGAGCTTTAAAGCTCTCCAGGTATCCAATATTCCACTTCCAGTCGGGCAGGATGGATTTATTTGGGAGAAACCTGCAGCTCAACCCCTGTTTCCAGACTTTATCAGATCCCAGGGGACACGCAGGGAAGCAGCTCCTGCTCTCCTGCCAAGGCCAAAATCCCGGCAGAGAAACTCCTGGATCTGCTGCTCCACACCCCTTCGCTCCTTCCAGTCACCACAATTCCCTCTGGAGCAGCGAGCCCGGACCCCGAGCGGCTCCAAAAGGATCCCTGGCAAGGCACGTGGCCGTTTTTCCCTTAATTAGCCCCAAAGCGGCGGCACCTGCGCCCCCGGGGGTTAATTAATTAATGAGCTGGGCGGGGCCGGCCGCTGATGAGCGCAAGTGGTTCCAGCTGGGAGCGCAGGACACGCAGCTGGGCAAGGAAAGCAAAAGCGACTTTCAAACAAAAGGGAGGAAAAGCATCCCAGCATCGCCTCCAAAGCCCGATAAATCCATGGAAATCTCGCAGGCAGCTTCCCAAAGCTTTGGCTGAGCCCCAGCCGCTGCTTTTCCTGCACAATTCACAAGGACTTCGCTGCGGAGGGAGCACAAAGCCCTTTTGTTCCCCTGTTCCAGATGTGAGGAGCGGGGAGAGCTGGAGCAGGGCAGGTCAGGGTGGCACAGCCTGGGATGGGGCCGCTCCTGCGGCCCCCCAAAAATTCCAGCGTGCCAGGGGAGGCATCCAACCAAACCCAGCCGTGTCCAGAGAGCGGGAAGGGTTTGAATTTGGGGTTTTATTACAACAACAATAATAAAAAAGAGGTTGTCTAGCGGCATAATGTTGTGCCGTTCCAAAGGGAGCAGGGGAGTAGCAGAGACACCCCGAAATTCGGATTTCAGGGACACTGCTCAGGCGGAACTCACGGGACACAAGGAGAGGAATAAAAGAGGAAAACAGCAAAACCCAGCCCAGCAAAAGCCAAATATTCATTACAGAGAAAATTAATAAAAATGGGGGAGATTAGGAGAAATAACAGCCGTACCTTGGGGTGCCAGCAGAGCACAGGAGCACCGGGGATGAGGTTTGGGACAAATGGAGAGGAAAACAGAGCGGAGCAGGGAACATCCCGTGAGGCAGGAATGGTTTCCATATCCTGAGCCTTCCCAGCCCCAGGGCTGAGGGGCTGGCACCGAAGCCTGCTCCGAGCAGAGCGGGACGAGCCTCGCATCCCGCACAGCTCCAGGCTCGCCCAGCTCCGAGCGGGAGCCCCAGGGCAGCTCAGCCTCCCCCCGCACATACCGGGAAATCCCGATGGGGTCGGCTCCAGCTGGGGCGGGATGGGGACACAGAGGGACACAGAGCTCACCGACCTGCTGGGGACACAGAGGGGACACAGAGGGACAGAGAGCTCACCGACCTGCTGGGGACACAGAGGGACAGAGAGCTCACCGACCTGCTGGGGACACAGAGGGGACACAGAGGGACAGAGAGCTCACCGACCTGCTGGGGACACAGAGGGACAGAGAGCTCACCGACCTGCTGGGGACACTCAGAGGGGACAGAGAGCTCACCGACCTGCTGGGGACACAGAGGGACACTCAGAGCTCACCGACCTGCTGGGGACACTCAGAGCTCACCGACCTGCTGGGGACACAGAGGGGACACAGAGCTCACCGACCTGCTGGGGACACAGAGGGGACACTCAGAGCTCACCGACCTGCTGGGGACACACACCTCAGTGCCGAGCTCCGGCGCTGGAAGATGCCCAGAGTTCCAAAAGAAGCCACAAAATTTCCATAGTGCCTCATCCCCAAACTCCAGGCGGTCGCCAAGACCTCTTAAGCCCCTCAGGAAGGGGAAAATCCTCCTCGAATTCACTCACTGTCCCTAAAAACCTCAGTAAATGAGGAATAAACGCCAGCTCCCTGCAGCGGTACCAGAATTTCTGGGTGGCTTCAGTCCCGCAGCCAGGTGGGAAATGGGCTGGGCGGGGCTCTCCCATCCCAATCATCTCCTGGAGCTGCTCCTGGGCGCTGATGGCCCCACCTGGGCAGCGCTGAGCACCCGGAGCGCACCCAGGGAAGGGCACCGGCAGCTCCCATCCCTGCGGATCCCTCTCCTGAGGACAGCCCTTCCCGGAGCTGTTCTCCCCACGGATGGGTTCCTCCCTCGGGCAGCCGAGCTCAAGGGGTGCTCTGCTGTGACAGGCACATTCTGCTCTCTCTCAGGATTTTTCATAGAGGAGCGCAGAAAGAAAGAGAAAATTTTTGTTTCTGCTCCTTGTTTTCCCGTGTGGAATGCGTTTGGAGAATTGTTTAGCTGGGGTGATGGCTTGATTGGATTCAGGTGAAGCTTGTTTGAGCTGATGGCCAATCCAGCCCACCTGTGCTGGACTCTGGAGACAGGGTCAGAAGTTGGAAGTGAGTTAGATTTGGTAGTTAGAACAAGTAGGTTTGTAGTTTTAGTATCTCCTTTAAATATTAACATATTATAGCATAGTTATAATAAAGAAATCATTCAGCCTTCTGAACTGCAGTCACACATCAGCATTCCTTCCCATTGGGTCACCTGCATTTACAATACTCTGCTCCTCCCAGCCTTGCTCAGAGAATCCCCCAGAGCCAGGTGCTTGCTGGAATTATTCCATTTTCCAGGGGTTTTCTCCAAAAGAAGGGGAAAAGAACCATCCCATCCCACCCCTGGCACGGCAGGGACACCTCCCAGCACCCCAGGCTGCTCCAAGCCCTGTCCAGCACTGCAGGGGCAGCCACAGCTGCTCTGGGAAATCCATTCCAGGACCTCCTCACCCTCCCAGGGAAGGATTCCTTCCCAAAATCCCACCTATCCCTGCCCTCTGGCAGTGGGAGCCATTCCAGCTGTCAAATCCCTGTTTTTCTCCCCACAGCCCCTGCACTTGCTCCCCTTTGCTGCCACACCTTTGTCCCTGGATTTGTTGTGTCCTTCCCATCTCTCCCAAAATAGTATTTTTAATTTTTTTTCCACTTGGAATTTATTTCTAGCCCTGACATTGTTTTCATCCAAGCAGGCAGCAAACATTTAAAGATACTTATTTAGCAGCCTGGCTGTGCCTCACACGGTGTGGAATTGGAGAATTCCAGGCTGGTTTGGGCTGGAAAAGACCTTAAAATTCATCCCATTCCACGAGCAGGGCCACCTTCCACCATCCCAGATTGCTCCAAGTATTGTCCTGGAAATAAATTTGGAGTAAACTCGCTGAAATGCAGGAATTTCATGGGGATAAAAATAACACTACTCATTCCAGCAGAGAATATTCCTGTGGATTGTCCCAGCTGAAGTCCTTAGAGGGAACCTGAGCTCCTCATTTCTGGGCTGGGAGGGATTGGACACTCTAAAATCTGCCCAAACTGAGGGAAATGGCATTTGCAGCATCCACAGGCTTGTCTGGAATGTTGTTGGATAAAGTTACAAAACACAACCTGCTCTGCAGCCGAAAGTTTGGAGACCAAGTTCCAAATACAATTTTTTTTTTTGTGAGCTTCACCTCACAGGGACAGTGCCACGGACTGTGCTGATCGTGTCACAAGAATTCCAGGGGAATTCCATGGAAAAATGGAGGTTTTCAGCATCCAAACCATCCCACTCCCAACTTCTCAGCTGTGTCCTCAACCTCCATCCCTGCTGCCTCCCTGGGGAATTCCCAGCCTGTCCCTGTCATGAGGGTTTTCCTTGGATCAGCTGTGGCAAAATTGAAAGGAAGAGAGGAGAAAGCTGAGCTGGACGAGGAGAAAAGGCTTTTTCAGGCACCAGGCATTTTCCAAGCTCCAAAGGCTCCAGAGCTCTGCCCATACAAATCCTGGTGGCTTCTCCCACTCCCTCCCAGCTGAACCCCCTGGAAGTGCCCAGGGGGCCTCATTCCCCCTCTCCTTTCCAGGTGAAAATCTGTGGAATGACAAAGCTCTGGTGTGGATCCAGCCTTAGGGCCAGCCAGGGATCCATCAGCAGTGGCAGCCAGGAGATAAAACGCCCTGCTGGAAGTTTGGGAAGGAGGAGAAGTGGGATAGCAGTAACTGCTGTGGGCTTCTCCCAGCTCTGGAGCTGCAGGGGTGAGGAAACAGAACAGCAAAGGGAGGAGCTCTGGTGTGAGAACAGAACGGGGCTGGGGGAGATTTCCAATTCCATCTGCCCTTGGATAAAGGCAGATAATGAAATACCTCTGGAATGAGGAAAAATACTTCCAATGTGATGGAAAAGCTGTTAGCAGGGGGCAGCAGCTGCAGGGGTTTTATCTCCCTCGCCAGGACAAAGGTTCATTAATCATCTGGCACTGCTTTATGCACCCAATCTTATCTTCCCAAAGCTCCCCGTGCTCCCCTTCCAGGACACCCTGGAGCAGCACTGGAATATTGATTCCTGTTCTTGTATCCGTGTTCTTCTCTGGAATTTCTGTGTTGTTCAGGGAAGTGGGAGCACGGGCATGGCTCTGCCCCAAAATGCAGCCCAGCATTCGGGGTAAGGACTGGAAAATCCTTTTAGTCATGGGGGGAAATCACACAATGGTGGGATGGGTGGGAAGGGACCCTAAAGCTCATCCAGTCCCACCCCTGCCATGGGACACCTTGGGAGCTCCAAGCCCCTCCAGCCTGGCCTGGAACATTCCAGGGATGAGGAATCCCCAGCTTTGCTGTTCAAATCCTGCAGGGCCTGCAGGAAGGTGGGATATAAGGCCACAAGTAGGAATGAAGCCAGAAGAACTGCCCCAAATCCCTTCTCTCTTGGGAAGGTGCTGCCAGACCCTTGGAGAACACAGCTGGTGGAGACCCTGATCCTCCCTTAGCTCTGGAAAAATGGGAATATTCATCTGCCTCTCCTGGCTCAGCAGATGAGATTCCCCAGCCATCAGCTGTTGTTTTTTATAATTTTTTCCTCAATCTCTTGGCAAGACATTCCCTTCCCTGACATCCAGGGGCTGTGCTCGTGCCTGGGTTGGGAACAGGCAGGGGAAGCCGATTTTGAGGAATCTCAGCTGGGGAAAGCCCAAATCCCAATTTCCCATCAACCGAGCAAGCACTTAAGCCTGGCTGACACCAGAGAGGAGCTGCTGAGCTCTGGGCTCAGCTTAACCTCTGTAAAACCACCCTGACAGCACTCCCAGCAGCTTCCCACTGGGAATTGTGGAGGAGGCTTAGCTCCAGCTGGGATGCAGGGATGGAATCCCACCAGGAGCAGTGGGATCAGGGGCTGGGATGGGCACAGGCTGTGGGGAAAGGCTGCAGAAGAGCCAGAGGGTTAAAAAGAAACCCTCTTTGCCCCGTGTGGAAACAGCACAGGGGTGTTGGGGATGAGCTGAACGTGGAGTGGGGGGCAGGGCTGGGAGGTGATGACCACCACACTGATGACCACCAAAAAGATGACCACCAGACCTTCTGTGTGATCCCAGCAGGAGTTTGAAGGTGGTTTTGGAGCACTGGGGATCACTGGGTGGGATTGGGATCACTGTTCCACGGGACAGCAGCGGCACCACGTCCACGCCGGCATCACCGCTCTGCTGGGAACACCCAGAGCTGACAGGAACCACTGAGTGACACCCAGGGGGGACAGGAGCCACTGGAATAAAGCCAAGTGGGGAAGAGAAGCCCTGTGTCCCTGCAGGAATGACCTTCCAGGAGGTGGAGCCTGAGGAGCTCCACAGCCATGGCCGCGCTCCTCGCTCGGGCCCGAACTTATGCAATGATTTATTTGCATCCTGCCCGAAAACAAATGGATGTTTTACATATTTATATCATAAGATAAAGTGATCCTGCAGCTGATCAAAGCCAGGGCAGATCTGGAGGCGATTACAGCAAGTGTTTGCTTAACTGAGGTCATGATGCACTCGGAGCGGGCGAGGCTCCGGCTCTGCTCCGCACATGTGAGCGCTCCAGGAAGGTCAGGAGAGGCCCTGGCTCCAAGTGCTGCCTTTCCAAGAGCTCAGGCAAAGCTGAACCTGGCTCCTCAACCCGGCCTTGGGACAAGGGATAGGTCAAGGGGAGCAGCGTTGTGCTGTTTGTGAAGTAAACTTGAGTTTGAAGAGGTTTGTGCCCGATGGAAGCTCAGTTTGGCTTCGTTTGGAATTCTGGAGAAGCTGAGGGAGCTGAGGGGGCTCAGCCTGGAGCAAAGGGGGATCAGGGGGGACCTTGTGGCTCTGCACAGCTCCTGCCAGGAGGGGACAGCCGGGGGGTCGGGCTGTGCTCCAGGGAACAGGGACAGGAGCAGAGGGAACGGCCTCAGGCTGGGCAGCAGCAGGAATTTCCCCATGGAAAGGGAGCTCAGGGATTGGAAGTGCCCAGGGAGGGTCGCAGTGCCCATCCCTGGAGGTGTCCCAGGAATCCCTGAGGTGGCACTCAGAGCTCTGGGCTGGGGACACGGTGGGGATGGGGCACAGCTGGGTGATCCCAGAGCTCCTTTCCCCCCTCAGTGATCCCAATCCTGTCATTCTGTAAAATGGGGATGAGCCTGTCCAGCAGTTTCTGTGTCCTGGCAGAAAGCTGGAGGAGAGGACAGGAATGCTCCACTCTGCACACCGGGCTGGCCTTGGAGGGATTTTCCTGGTTGGAACCTGAGGTTGAACCAAACACTTGGAAATGGGCAAAGGATAAAGTGGATGCAGAGATTCCTCCTGGAGAGCCTTGCAGTGGCTGGGCAGAGGCTACAAGATCCAGGGATGACCAGTCCAGCCTGGCAATGTACTGGGATATACTGGGAATACTGATCCCACCCCTCAAGCTGGGTGTCCAGGGGATTTTCCCAACATCCTCCCCATGGAAAATCTAGGCTGATGCTGGGGATGTCCCTGGTGCCTTCCCTGCCACTTCACTAAATGTCATCACAGAGAATTTGATTTCTGCCTGCTCCCACTGAAGCAGCAAATTCCTTCTCTTACACCAGAGCCTGGATTCCAGCACGGGAAGAGCCAAGTTCTCACAGAGAAACAGTCCGGAATTTGCCTTCTCCTGATTTTCCAGCCCTGCAAAGCCACGTTGGGACCTTCCCCTCTTTCCACGCACACAACTCCCGTGCAAGGCTCGGGAGACAAATCCAGCCGGGATTTGCCATCCCTGGGATCTCATTCCCGGCCACATCTGGGGCCCTGCCGGCTCAGGAACATTCCCGTCCCGTTTAATGGGATGCTGAAATGAAAACCACATCCTTATCTCGCCGGCGCTGTCATCCCATCTCCCGCAGCTCATCCCCGTTTCCCTGGCTCCTGCCGGGAGGGCAGCGCTCCTTGTCCGTCACATTCCCGCTGCAGCCATCCCTAATCCATGCCGCGTGTCCCGGGAGGAGGCTCCCGGTGCCTCCGGCAGCCCGAGCCTTCATCGCCGTGCCGGGATGTCAGCGGGATGCTGATAAAGCCTCGCCCAGCTCGTTATCAGCGTGTGCGGGGCGGGATGGAGCAGCCGCAGCTGCTGCACTGGGGGATTCCTGAAGGCACGGCTGCCTTTGGGAATGCTGCGAAGCCCCCCGGCAGCGCAGGAGCTGGGAAACCGCAGGAATTTTTGGCGAGGCTTTCCCGTCCGTGCCAGCGGAGGTGACGCCAGGTCAGCGGCTCCGTGCTCCGGGCGCTGAACTCAGGGATGCTCCAGCTCTGGGAGCGTCTCCTCTCCTCTTTCTCCTCTCCTGTTCCTCTTCCCTGATCCCACAGAATTTTTTTTTTCCCCCTGTATTTAGTTCCTTACACACCACTGGAAGAGAAGCCAAAGCTCTCTTCCCCATCAGCTCAGCTCACTTGTGTTCAGTGCATTCCCAGCTTCTCATGAACCCCAACTTCCCCAGCAGTTCCAGCCCTCGAAATTCCTGGGGATTTTCCCATGAAGAAAAACCCGTGAAAATGTCACTGGAAAACGGCAAAAGCCTGGAAATGTAACAAAATAATTTTTTTTTAAAGCTACAGGTTTGTCTTTTAGACAGAAATCATCTCAGCAGCATGAGCAGGTTGGAGCAATCTGGGCACAGGCTCTACCATGGAAAAGGGATTATTTGGTCTATAAAGGGATTTTGATAGAAAATACGTGAAAGAACTGAGACTTCCTGTGGCCAAATTCCTGCATAAAACATAAAACCGGCCCAGACTTCAAACAGCATCTCAGAAACTTTCCAGCAGATCCATTAAGAGCTGATTTTTTTAAGGAAGCCAAGGGAACCAGGGCTGCCACCCAGCATTTTGCTGATTTTATTTGGGAAATTTTGTGTTTCTCACTAAAAAGGGCTCACCACGAGTTTCAAGGAAATTTCTTTGCTTAAGTGGCAGAGGGGGTGAATCCAGGCTGGATTCTGCCAGGACTGGGGAGCAGAGGTGCCACAACCTCCACCCCACTTGACACCCCCCAGATGTTGATGGTGTTTCCTCAGGTGGACACCAGCTGTGGGAATGGGATGGAGGCCAGCACGCTCAGCTTCCCCATATCCAGGGAAAAACAGACTTTTTGGGATCTGCCCTTCTTCTTCCAAGACCCTCCTCACCACAATATCCCTGAGTTTAAGTGATGCCCCAGAAACACTGCCCCACTAGGATGGAAATGGGATGAGAATGGGGAAATGACCTCCAAATAAAGGATCCACATCCACTTCCTTCCCAAAAATCCACCTCTCTGGATCAACCTCCGTGCTCTTGGTGAGCCTAATGCTGATTTTCCAGCTGCATCCCCCAAAGCTCTGCAGAGCCTTCAGCAAAGGGCAGATTTCAAAACGATTTCAAAGTTTCTTATCACGGTTTCAGAGACAACATTTATCTTCCTGACAGCAATCAGCTTGATTCCCCACCACGGAGACCAAGGAAAAGGCCACGAGCCTCAGGAGGGCCTGGATTGTTCCAGCTGCTGCAGCTGAGGGGTGAAATCCTGGAGAGGAGGGTTTGTTCCCAGTTTGTCTGCACCTGGAGCTCCGGGATGGATCCAGCACACTGGAGCTGGAGCAGATCCCAGCTGTGCACACAGAGCACAAATCCTGACGGATTTTTGGGATATTTGGGATCCTGGGGGCCCTTCCCAGCTCCTGAAGCCACGTTCCTGTTGGCTCCAGGGCTGGCTGGGCCACAGGACAGGGATGAAATAATCTTTGGATGGGCTCAGTGGGAAGGAAATGAAAGAGCCCTTGCCCCATTCCAGGTGGAGAAATGGTTCCCAGCTCATTCCCACCTGGTAAACCTGGACAGAACCCTCTGCCCAAAGCTTTGGGATGAAGGGACCTCAAAGCTCATCTTGCTCCAACCCTGACACCTTTCCCTATCCCAGGCTGCTCCAAGCCCCATCCAACCTGGCCTTGGCCACTGCCAGGAATGGGGTTTGTGCCCTGGGCAAGGTGGGAAGTGCCACAGGAATGCTGGAGCAGCTCCCTGAAGCCCCAGGCCTGCTGTGGCCTGCGAGGGAAGGTTTTGGGAATTGTTTCCACCAGGTTTCTGGCAGCTCCTTGGCTGCCAGCTCCAGTCCCAAACTGGTTTGCAGGAAGGAAACCAATCCCATGCTGGGCACCACAGGCTCCAGACACATCCAGCAGCTGGGACAGTGCAGCACAAATCAGGATTTGGGCAGAGCTGGAATCTCCCCCTCTGTGGGGGGATGGAATCTCCCCCTCTGTGGCAGCTGCTCCAGGACAGAGGGAATCAAATTCCCTGCCTGGGATGGAGATCCTGGGTTTGCAGCCTGGAATTTCCCGAGGAGCCCTCCATCCTGCTGGGGATGGATTCTGGACAGGGAGGAACGAGGCACCTGAAACATTCTCTGAGCCTTGATTAACACCTGGTTTTGCTTCAAAAGCATCTTCCTGGTTTATCCTGAGTTTGAGCTGCTTCCTGCAGCTCCACAGAGTCCATCTGGGATGTGCCAGAGATCTGCAGCCAGGCAGAGCAGCCCAGCCCCAAAAAAACACAGTGTCCTGCCATGGAGAGGGTGTCTGCATGACCTTCTCCTCTCCAGGCTTCCAGGTTTTGTTTGCTTGAACTCTCAGCTCCTTTTTTATGGTTCCCCCGAGCTGACAGGCTCAGCACAGGCTCTGCTCCCATCATTCTGAGATCAAGATTCCAGACAGAGCTTGCCAGCCCCGTGGAAAGCAGGTCCTGGGAGCTGGTGGAACCAAATCCCATGGAAACAACCAACAAGGCTGCGCTGGTTTTAAAGAAGTTTCCAAGCCCTTGAGTGGAGCCAGTGGAGCTGCCCAAGGCTGGGATTATCCCAAGGGCAGGTGCACACATGGATCACCCTCCCCAGCAGCCAGATCCCAGCCTGCAGAGGCACCTGGAGACTTGGCACGTGGAATTCAGCAGAACTGAAGCGTTTCTGCCTCTGGCTGAGCTCAGCTCCCTCCCAGTGCAGTCATCCAGGGGCCTCCCAGGCAGGAGCTGCTCCCTGCCCCACCGAGAGGCTTTCCTTGGGATTAAATGATCCAAGAGATCTGGGATCATTCACTCCACAGGGATTTTCCTCAGCTGCTCCTCACCCCTGGCAGGATTTTGGGTAGCAGAATATTTGGGTTTTGGCAGTAGTTTTCCCAGGATCTGCAAAGGAGCAGGCACCCAAGGCTCATAAACTGCAGAATTACGTACAAGAACAGCTCAAGCTCCACGGAAAATCCCAGCTGGCCCAGCAAGGGATGTTCCCCTCCTCTCACTGAGGTCAAGGCAAGTAACAACCCAGAGTCCAACCTTTGAAATTCCAGCAATCAGGACCAAGGTTCCTTCTCCACCATCCTTCCAAGTCAAACATCACCGACCCCCTAAATCCAAGATACTAGAATTGTCCATGAGCATCTTCCAGTGGAGGGGCAGCTGAAATCCCAGCCTGAGGAACTGCCCCTTGGAATGGTTCCACAGTGGACAACTTCAATCCATCACTCTTAAAGCCTGACTTGACTCCCCAGATTAGGAGCTGGTTTTCCTCAGGGTGACCTGAAATGACTCCCTCAGTGCAAGGCACTGAGCCCACGACAGAGCCAAGGCTTGGCTTCAGCTCTGCTGCTTCCTGGTCCCTGATCCCACAGACCTGTCCCTGGGTTTGGTCCCTTCCCCAGGAGAAGCCAGCTGGGCTCCCTGGTCCAGGGCATTCCCACATGGGCAGGAATTCCAGCTTTCCCAGCTCACAGCCCAGCCCTTCAATCCCACCCCATGAAAATCCCCTCCAGCCAGCCAGGGCTGCACTTCTGGAAGGATTTCCATGGGGGAGGGAAGGAGCTGGAATAAAAGCTGGACAAGACAATTCCACACAAAAGGCAGCAGTTGCCATCCCCTGCTGCAGAAGCCAAACCGACTCCCAGTGGGATCCTGCTCTCCCTCAAAGTGCAGCATCCATCCCCCCACACTGCCCAGCTCTCCCCAGGAGCAGGATGGGGTTCCCTTCCCACCCCACATTCCCAGCCCCCAAAGCGCCTCCCAAAACCCCCACCGGGAGCCCAGTGCTAGTGGGAGAGCACAGAATTCCTTCTGTTATCCCATTCTCTGGCTGGGATGGGAGGCGAGGAAGGGAATCCCATCCTGCACAGCCCCTGGCTGCTCCACCTGGATCCCACCCAGCTGTGACTGTGTCTGGGAGCTCTGCAGGGAGCAGAGCTCATGCTGGGAGCTGGATCAGCACCGCCGGTCCTCTCCCAGCCCTCCCAGCTCCTGCTGCCAGCCCAGCTCCCTCTGGGAACTGCCGAGGGGGGATTCCAGCCCTGCCTGGCTGCAGGGGAAGGGGGAAAGGCCCAGGCTCCCAGCACAGCCTTTCCCCACTGGAAACGGCCTTCCCACTGCTCAATGTGGTGTTAAAGTCTGCAATAGTCTTCTTTGAAATATTATTGTTTATAAATATTATTATATGTATATATTTATAAATAGTGTTATACATAATATTCTTTAAAACAATATTATTGTTTTAAAATCTGCAATAGCACTGTTTAAAATAGACTATTTACAAATCTATTTATATATTTATAAATAATAAAATATTCTTTAAAACAATATTATTGTTTCAAAATCTGAAATAACA
>QUSF01000122.1:294417-369646 GCA_003676055.1 Chloebia gouldiae
GAACAATCCTTTTCCAGCCCCAGAACCAAGGACACCGCTGCAGCTCCAGCCCCAAAAAGCACAAACAACAAAAAGGCCCAACAAGTCCCCCTTGCATTTCTCAAACCCAGCCCCACATTCAGGTTTCATTTTTATGAGCCACAAATGAGGGATTTCTAAACATCTGAACACAACGAACAAAAGGAATCTTTCAAACCAAAAGAAGAGAACAAAGAGCAAAAAATAACATTGTTCACAAAGGTTCTGCTGACCAAAGAATGATTTCTCAGCTGATCTGCGGGTGGGTGGCCATGGATGAGGGGCTGGAGCTGAATTTCCCCAGGGAGAGTGGGAGGAAGAGGAGGTGACCTCCAGGAATGACCTCCAGGGTGTTGTCAGGATTTTATTGGGATCTTGGGTGTTCTGAGACAGCACCAGCACCAAGCTGCTCAAGGATGTCCCAGTTCTGCTTTCAAGGAATGAGCAGAATTCTCTCATCCCACAGCATTAGTTTTGGAACCACCCGATGCTGTCAGGATCATTTTTGATCCCCTGCAGGTTTGAAATGAATTTTTTCTCATTTATTTCTCAGCTGGAAAATTCAGAAGGGCTGGGAGTGACTGAGCAGCCCCATGAGCAGAGTCCTGGAAGAGTTTGGGTTGGAGCACCTGGGAGAGTGGAGGTGTCCCTGTCCTTGACATGGTGGGGACGGGGTGACCCCAATGTCCCTTCCAAGACAACATTCCAGGATTCTCCCCCTGGGCCATCCCACTGACCTCAATCTCTGCTTTTCTTTTTAGGTTTTTCCCTCTCCTCTCCCCTTTTTTCCTGTTCTATCATACTCTCTTCAAAGTCTTGGTGATTTGGGCCATGAAAAACCTGATCTCCCAAATTTCTCTGTTTTGACCCTTCTTCAGTGAGATATTTACCACACAAAACATAATAAAATGAATATTAATAATGAAAACCAGTTACTTTGCTCTCTTTCTGTCCATGTCAAATCAATTTTATCCCATAACATAAATAATTCCCATTTAACATTCAATTGCCAAGGCATGAAAGGGATCTTTTCTAAAGAATAAAATATAAGAAATTTTAGTTTAACTTCTTCCAGAATTATTCAAACATGTTCAGTTCCTGTAACATCTTTCAAACCTGCTAAAACCCATTTTTGAACATTCTAAACCCCCTTTTTGAACCTTCTAAAACATTTTGAACCTTCTGAACCCCATTTTTGAACCATTCTTGCTACTGTTGTGAGCTCTTTTATTAATCCGAGCAAGCACATGCGTTTGCCTACCTATAAAAATCTCAAAAATAGACATACTGGGATTTTGGTGCCTTTTTCCCATGTTTTTTCCCCATTTCTACAGCAGGAATGCAGGAAAAGGTGATGTTTCTTTAAACCAAAGTGAGGTTTGGAATCCCAGAAGGAGTGGATGTTTCTGGAAGCTGAAAATCTTGGGACACTGATGGCCAAGCACATTCAAATAACAAACACAGCTCCTCCAAATGATAAGAAGCGCTGCTGATAAGAGTTCTCTTCAAAAAGATAACTCCCTGTCACTGATTCTTTTCAGTCTGAAACTTTTGGAGCCTTAAACTAAAACCATCTCCTGCATTTAGTGCCAGCAAAACATTCACTTAGTGGCTCACATCCTCAAATATTCCACTACGAAGGAAATGCAGGGTTGTGGGATAAGGGCCTTGCAGAAAATCCCACTGCAAGAGCTTTCAGGTGCTTCATTCCCATTAATATCCCAATTAATTGCTCTGAAAATAAAAGTGTGCTGGGTTAAAGTAAAAGAAAATAAAATTTTAACTGCTGTTAAAATGAGGGAATTTCATGAGCTGCTTCCTTGGAGACCTTCCCTTCCCCAACAACAACTTGTACCTAAATTTGTTATTTCTTTCTGACATGAAATGTGCCGACATGAAAATAAATTCAGCATAAATCAAAGCAGTTGAGAGTGGAGGAACTGTCCCTGCTGTGCATTTCGGGGAGTGCTGAGTGGAACCCTGCAAAAAGTGACCTTAAATCTGTCAAAGCTTCATTAGGGAACCCCCTGCAGGGCCATAGAACAGGGAACACCTCCTGGAAATTCCCCAAAATCACAGGCATGGAAAAGGAAACTGATTTCAGCTCCAGGGAGTGGGGAGAAACCAAAAGGAGAAGCCCAGAGTGTGTTTTTAGCAGGGGCATTATTTCACTGTATAAGAAGAATAAACCATCCCAGCTCTTGCCTGGTGATCCCAGCTCTGAGATTCCCTTCCTGTCCTGGAGAAACGTGGGAACACAACCTGCAGCCACCTGGATGTCCCCAAAATGTTCCTTTTCCTGCCTGCCCTGCTCAGGTGGAGTGAGAGGAGTGATGGCAAAGTGTGGCTTTGCTTTGATTTCTGCAGGGATGGGCTCAGGCCCTGAACAACGATGTCAAATTCATCAAATCCAAGCACATATTTCCACTGAAAATCCACTTGAAACCAGCACACGTGCAAAGGTTAATTACAATTATAACTAGAATTAATTGGCACTTTGAGTGCAGATGGAATTTCAGTAGAAATGACTGGTTATGGAAAGAGGAGCAAAATCCACGGAAGTGCCTCCCAAAGGAAGAGTTTTCAGGAGTGGGCAATTCCAGATCTCTACAATAATTCACTGTTCTGAGCAATATTAAAGAAGCCTTTGGCTTAAATGTATTTTTTTTGGGGGTTTTTTTGTGGGTTTTTTTTTTCATTTTTCAGCAGAATGTTATTGTTGGGTTTTATTCAATGTACAACTGAGTAATGGCTGGATAATCCAGAGAAAAATGCTCCAGTCAGGGAAATCTTCCTAAACTGGAGCTGCCCAGTGCAAGAGCTCAAGGAAGGAGTCAAAGATGGGTGATGCAGATTTCTGCAAGTGACCAGCACAGGGAGAGGCCATTCCAAGGAGTAACTGAGGGTGACTCCTGCAGCACCTGCCTGCTGGGAAATCTGTTAGTGCCACGACCCAGCCAAGAGGGACAGGATCCCTCATTCCTGAAGAAATGGCTCCCTTTCCATCCAAATGTGGCAAATCCCTGCTCGTCTGAAAAATATAAACCTGACTTGAAATGGCACCCTGGTCTCCAATGCCTGGTGGGGTTAGTTCTGCTATAAACAAAAGGTCAGGAGAAATGCTGGGCTGTTTTCAGCACTCCCCATGAAATTCTATTCAAGGCTTCAGGCAGTTGCAGCAGGAAGAGCATCCAATCTTTTCCTAAATAAATTCAGAGGAGGATTTGGCCTCTCAGTGCTGCTGAGAAGCTCCATCCCCTCCAATGAGGCTGGCAGTAAATATGCCACTTAAAAAGAGTCTGAGCAGATCACTGAGGGTCTCCCCAAATCCCACACAGCTGGGAAATGTCTGCTCCAATCCCTCACTTTGCCCTCGGAAGGGTCATTTCACTTCAATTCCAGAAAGAAAAGAGATTTAGGGGGAGCTGCAAATGTTTACATCATAACTGGCAGTGGGTTTTTTTTAATAGAAGCAAAATAACATCTGAAAGTTTGGCTTTTGTTGCCAGAGTAACGAAACACTGCTCCTACTGCCCCCGCCAGGATCCCATTAACCAGGAGAAATATGGATGGGGAAAACGAGCACGGAGACCCAGAGAAGTTCTAGGATTGCACAGCTCAGGAAAAGGCCTAAGAAAATGAATCTTCTCCCTCCTCCACTTGAATTGTGGAATGATGTCACCAGCTGGAGTTCCATCCATCAGGATCAGAAGTTCGTGGTGGCTTCAAAGGAAAAGCAGGAGGAGGATGGCAGGAAAAACCAGAGTGAGGAGCCTGAGCTATAAATCAGGAGCTGGAGAAAGTTCTAAGCCAGTGCTTGTCAATTAAAGAGCACTTAAAGGAGCAAACAGTGCTCTGGAGAATTACCTGAATTACAATAATGAGTTTCTAACAGAAACTCCCACCAAAAAAAAAACCTGCTCTGGATAGAATTCATGGAAAAAAATTCCCAAGGACAAGGAAAAGTGGAAACTTGACCCAAGTTAAAGAGCAGACTGGGTCCCTCAGGGTTTGTTCTCTTTAACAGCCCCACTCCTTTGGGAAGATGCTCCCTGATTTCCTGGACAGGGAAGGAATCCACAACCTGGAGCTGTCTGTTGTGTTGTCTTTGGTTCCCCTTTCCCACCCAAATCTCCCGACAGGAGTGACAGAGCTCACTGAACATGAGGAGTTCTCCGTGCTATAGGGGGAATATGAATCCCAGAATTTTAGCTAAAAATAAACATATGGGGTTTGGAATGAAAACCATATGAGAGAACACCTGCACTTCTCCAAACAATCCTACAAAAGCTACAGGATACTGGTAGGAAAGGAATTAAAACACCCACCTCCAGCTCTAATCCTGGCTTTTATCTCCTAGGAAAGTTCACGTCCAAGGAGTGCAAAGGAACAGAAGTTTTATCTATTTTATTTCAATTACTGGCACTGGGCAAGGTGAGTGTGGCTCTGGCAGTGACCAGAACTTGGAGCAGATGGGCTGGATATTAAAAGTCATCCATCATCTCCCACCCCAGAAAATCATCTCTGATGTCCAAGGCCTTTTCCTGAAGAAAAGCAATTAGGAAAGCTGATGGATTTCCTCCATGGAGGTGGATGTTCTTCCACACAGCCGCTGTCGATTTTAAAATATTGGGTTTCGATGGATTTAATAAGCTCAGAGCTGCACAAATCAGCACCCTCGGATTCCCAGCAGGGCTCACAGATAAACCATGAATTATCTCAGTTTTCTCCACCTGAGGCCACATTTCTGCTGGAATTCCACAGGTGCTTCCCTTTTGCCAAGGCACTAAGTGGACAAATGTTTCCAATCCCCTGGAGAAAAGCTTGGGAATTGGTGCTTCTTTCACACCAAGCATTTGCAATGATGCAAATGTTCTTTTTCTAATTTCCAGCCATAAAACAGAAATGAATCCTCAGAGAGTTTCAGTTTGTTTGACTAAGTCATGTACTACAAGTTCTGGGCTGCCCATGATGCTTTCCCAATTTTGCAAATGAATTTGTGATTCCTTGAATTGATTTCCTCCTTTATGGACTTGTCTCAGTTTGAAGCCAGCAGCCTGACATGTAAGAATTGTACAAATCCTTCAAAAACGGGATTTGCCAATTACATGCCACGTTGAGCCCGCAAATAAAATCCTTTTTCTGGGAGGGATTTTAATTTTTTTTTCTGCTTGCATGGAAAGCACTCCCAGAGAAATTGGGATTTTCGCAGAGAACCAAAGCTCTGTTTCAAATGGGAACAAAGAGGAATAAGAAGGGATTTGTTTATCCACTGCACTTCCTGCATCGCTTCGAAAACTGCATCGAGTCATTCTAAAGCCATTAGGTAACACATCCACCCTGCTCTGCTATAAATCATTAAAATCTCTTTGCTTTGGGGGTGGAAAACAATTGGCACGGGCGTGGAGTGCCTGTTCTCCCCCGTGGATTAAACTCCAACCATATGTGAGTTGTCAGGGCAGTTTTACCCTTGCCGGGGCTCTCCGAGGTTCTGTGCTCTCCTCACCCCTCTGTTTACCCTTTGTGTTCATTTTCCACTCCAGCCACATCCAGGGGATGGAATTACAGGAACCAGAACATCTCTGAACCCCTGGCTTTGCTGTAGAGCTCCAAGTTTCACCTACGTGGAGCTCCCAGCCATCCCTGGCCTGTGCTTGAACCTCGCTCTCCCATCCAGCAAGACATTTCTATTTTGCTACCAGCTGAGCCTCCAGGCCAGCCAAAGGTCTTTAATTCCCCTCTCCAGATCACATTTGCATACATGTTAAACTTTCCCAGCGTCATTTGCATGTTTGAAAAGACATTTTGGAAGGCCTCTCCATTTTATTTTATTTTTTTTTTCCTGGAGTGTGAGTTTGAAGCAGACATCAAGGAGAGCTCTGGACCCAGAAGCGTTGTTTGCTCCGAGTCCACATCTGCTTTTCCCCAAGCCATTGCCAGCTCTGGAGCTCACTTTAATACCCAGCTGGGACAATGTAAAACGAGGATAGAACCTCAAATAAAGGCTGGGAGCACATATTTGTGATCAGGAATAGTTGTGTGCAGCCAGTTCAGCTTCACTCGTGTTCTACCCACTAAAATTCTGTCTCAATGGAGGGAAAAGGGGGAAAAGTCCCTCCCCAAAGCAAGCCCTGCGTGTGTGGGTGGCCACACGAGTGGAAATGGAACTAAAGCTCACCAGAGCTGTATAAAATCCACCTTTAGAAGGTTAAAGTGCCTTATTTTTACAATCAACCCCTCGGTTTTGAAAGCAAAAATGTGGTTTTCTCCAAGCAGTGAACACACAGTGTTCCCTGGGCTGCTGGGAATCTTCTCCCTCCACAACTCCAAACTTTCCTCTAATCCGTGGGAAGTCTGGTAGGAAATTTTTTAATTCTTAGGACACTCCAGCTATTGGAGTAGAGAGGAAAAATGCTGGACAAAGAGAGCTGAATTAATGGATGAATTCTATATAAACCATCATTTTTTTGGCAGCTTTGGTGGCTCAAACATCCATCAGGAGTCGGGCAGCAATAAAAGTGATAACCTGATAAGGTTATCCCAAAAGCTGTGCAGAGGGAAGGAGCACAAGCTGCAGCTGACAGGGATTTGTGGGATTTGGGGGAAGGAGTTTTGAGAGTGTCAGGGAAAGTTCTTCCTCCTCCCAGCCCATTAAGGGATGAATTATTTTGATTTAGATGAGCAGCTTTTTCTTCACACACCCTCCAGTCTGAGCCTGACTGCGTCTGGCTGTTTGTGGAGATGAGGAAGGGCTGAAAATGGGTTCAGCACTGGAGGAAAAATCAAAACCCACCCACATTTGGCCTTGCTCGAGACTGGGGCTGATACAAACGAGAGAATTTCCAGCCCTCACATGGATCCAGACGCTCCCTGGGAGTGCAAAATGCCAAGATCCCGTTAATGTAAGATTCCATCGAGCTCGTGCTCATAAAAAGCAGTTTTTCACATCTAACACAGAACATGCTGGGGTTGGTTTTTTTTTTTTTTCCTTAAAAATCCTGCAAAAAGTGTGGAAGTTCAGCAAAAGCAGCTCATGGAGAGACCCAGAATGACCCTGGTGCCACTGAGCCCCTTCACGCTGAATTCCTCCAGCTGGCAGCACAGGCAGCCCCAATTCCCACATCCTAAGGAAATTCTGGGAATATTTCCCCACTGAATTCCCAGCTCATATGGAAATTTTGGGAATATTTCCCCCCTTAATTCACAGTTCTTAAGGAAATTCTGGGACTATTTCCCTACTGTGTTCCCAGTTCCTACAGAAATTCTGGGACTATTTCCCTCATTAATTCCCAGCTCCGAAAGACATTCTGGGACTATTTCCCCAGTGAATTCTCAGTTCCTAAGGAAATTCTGGGACTATTTCCCCACTGAGTTCCCAGTTCCTAAGGAAATTCTGGGACTATTTCCCCCCCTTAATTCACAATTTCTGGCTGAACACGAGGTGTTTTTACAACCTGTTCTCCTCCTGGTACCAACATTTTCCTCTGGAGCAATCTGGGGCTGGATCCTGCCAGGATGGAACAGCCCCAGCAAGTCCAAACTTTATCCCTCAAAAATCACTCCCCAAACCCTTTTAAATCCAAGTTTCACACTTTTTAAGGAGAAAGGAGAAATGGGATTTAAGGAGAAGGAGGCAATAAGTGCTATTTAAGCTTTTGTCATAACAAGGAGATAAAAGCACAGGAAAGAAAGGGATAAAAGACTCTCCAAGGAGATTTGCAGCTGACCAAGAATTCCCTCAGATCCTTTTATTTACCTACTTGGAGTTTTTCCTGAATATATCGCTTAGGAACTGGATCACACAAAGCACAAAGAAAGCCACTGTACAGTAAATAAACCACACAGGAGATAAGGCATGAAACAGCACTGAAAAAGATCAATTTCAATTTTTTTTTTCTCCTTTTAATGTGTGGTCAGATTAAAAAAATCTTTAGGAATAATCCATCCTAAAACTGGAAATAAATATTAAAGCAGTGGATATCCCAGAGTATGGTTGGACAGTGTTATAAGAAGAGCAATAAGAGTTAATAATTAGATTTTAGATGAGATTTTAAAATTTAAATGGTGGCACCCAGAACACAGCAGACAAAGAGTGAACAGGGGAACTTTTAAAAGGTTTGGGAATCTCAGATTGTGAGAAATTTCACATTCCAAATCCATGGAAATGAAAATTTCTGCTTATTTTCAATCTGGATGTGACTGATCAGGGGGTAATTCCAGGAGAGTCCAGAGAGATGGAGCAGGAGCTGCTGGAATCCTGTCCCAGCCTCCTGGGATGGTGCAGATCCCCCAAATCCACGTTCCCACTGATTTATAGGAACAAAGCCCTGCACTGCCAAGGCTGCTCCTGCTCCACCTGCAATCCCAAATCTGTATTTCAGGGATCACTGAGCCTTTTCCTTCTCCCCAGCACTGAGGAGCTGATCTGAGCCCAGGGAATGGAGCTTGGTTTGCCCCTCTGAACTGAAATGTAAATGTTAAAGAATTTAGAGATTTTAGAGGAGCTAAGATTTTAGTTAGAGATAAGCCTTACTAGAGTTAATTAAAATAAATGAGTAGGCCTTGATGAAGTTAAGAGTTAGTAGTTAACTAGTAATTGATTGCTTGTCAGCACAATGTTGAGTTAGCTGGGTTTATAATGAAGAATATAGAAAGTGACAAATAGCTTTTAGGAACATAAGACAATTGTGGGTCTCCTCTGTTCTGAAACCAGTTGAAGACAAGGAATGGGAGTTCTACCTAAAGTTTATTTGTCATACTTGCATTGAAAAGGTAGAAAGGTCAGAAGGAGGAAGACTTCATTTACTTCCTCATTTTGGGACCCCTCCCCATGAAAGGGACACCGACCCATTTTAAGGGACAAACTTCATGCTTAATAGATTTTGAAATGATTAGCATGCGAAGTGAGGGATGGGATGTCCCAAAATTATGAATGTGTATTTGTGGTTTGGGTATTCAACACCTGGATGGATAAAAGGGCTCTGTAATCACCTGGAAGCTACGGTGTGGGTTTGGGAGCTGTCCCACACACAACAAACACACACTTTGTGACTTTAAACTGTTAGAGAGTTTTTGTCCATCACAATTAGATATTGGTACTAGATCAATATCCGTATTTTTTTAATAAATCAGAACAATCCCATTCCCACTTTCCCCCTGTTTTCCCTGCTGGAATTCCTGCTCAGCAGAAGCAAATCCCGCTGGATCCACCCCCCAGATTCTGCTGAGCCTTGCATGAACACATCCCAAATGTCAGGGGGCAATTCCAGGGAAAACTCAGCTGTGCTGGGGTGAGCTCAGTGCCACTTCCAAGGGGAATGATTTCATCTGAACCTCTGACAACTTCTGTGCAGCATTTTCCATTTGTGCTGCCATTCCCAAAGCTGGGGACATTCCCAGAGTCCCCCCAGCCATTCCCACTTGGGTTACAAAGAGCCCCTGGGAGAGCTGCAGGCACAGAACATTCCAGATCCCACTCCATGAAAAAGCTGCTGCTGCTGCTGGCATTCCTGAAGGGATTTCTGAAGTTGGGCCACAGGGAAATGCTTATTGTATAAAATATATGATATATAATTGTATGATACAATAATATTATTATTCTATTGGTATATATTATATATAATTTTATTTTAATTTTATTTTAATTTTATTTTTAATTAATTTTATTTTAATTATTAATACAGTATATGTATAATAATATATAGTACCTTATATAAAATTATATTGAAATTTTATTAAATTATATTAAAATTATATTAAAATGTTATAAAATTATATTTAAAATATATTAATTTTAAATATCTTATTATATATAAAATATATAATAATCATATAATTTATTGTATCATATACCTGATAGAAAAATATTTTTATCTAGAAATAATAGATAACGATGTTATATATAGGAATATATGCATTTTTTTCTACTAGAAATTATAATATATAATTTAATATGTCATCTATATTATACAATATGTTCTTATATGGATTTTATGGGGGTTTTAATTAATAAGAAACCAGGAGAGAGAAACAGAGGGGTCCCTTTGCTCCTTCTGTACCTGACCCTGTGTTGGGAAGGAGTAAATCAGGAGTAAATTCCACCTGAGGTTTGCACCAATAATTAGCAAAACCATAAATTAATGAGGTTATTATTACTAATAAACATTCCTTCTTCAGACCAATCAGTGCAAGGATGAAATAATAAAAATCCAATTTGACCTTGGAAAAACCCATCTAGAATTTCTGGCTGTTTTTTACCAACAAGGAAGTTTGGAATCATTTGGATGCTGCAAATAAAAGCCTGAAGGGCTCAGGACTGAAGGGGAGGAAGGTGCACGTGGAAATACTTAATGTGGATAAATCCCTAATAATTCTAATAATGGCACAGGGAGAAATCTGGGAATGTTTCCACACAACACGTGGGAAGAGCGGATCCCGGAGCTGACACGGACTGAAATTTCCTCGAGGAATCCAAAAGTGAGGATAAGAGCAGGGACAGAGACTCCACCAAAGGGATTAAGGGAGAAAATGAAAAGTTTGAAGGCAATCTTCAGGATAAAAATTCCAGAGGAATACGGAGCACTCCAGGAAAAATAAAAGCTCGGAGACTGCACTGCCAAGCGCTGACGTTCCACAAAACCCGGCAGAAAAACCTCTTATTCCATGGCAAGGTAAATCCAGGGTTTCCACCCAGGGGATGGGATTTCTGTCCTGATAAACAGCTGAGAAAATCCACAGATGTGATGGGAAGGAAAGATTAGTGTAAAATTATTCTGCAGTTTATTTTTGGTGTGCCGGAGTTATTAAGGCTTAAAAGAGAAGGGGGGGAAAGTTCTGTAGGGAGAAACAATGAAAAGAATTACAATAATTAAAAATTTGAAGAATTACATTTAGTTCTAAAAGGAAATTATTAAGAAAAATACTTAATTTGAAAATTAAAATCCTTATTCCTGCACAAACTTAAAGCACTTGAGCAGCAGCCAATAGTGCGGGGAAAGCAACGTTCTCCTTCCAAAGCTTCCACTGGAATAGCTGAGATATCCCGAGAAAATTCTAAATAAATCATATTTATCACCAGAGGGGCAAAAAAAGAAAGCAAACATCCATTTTATTGTTTTTCCTGCGGCTGGAAATGAGATTTGAGCCTGAAAAGAACAAACAATTGCGGGTTTTCTGCCGAGATCTGTTTGTTCGCTGCTTGGGAACTGGGGAAGGATTTTATCCAAGGAAAACAAAATCTACCACGCCAAAGGGTGAGGGAGCCTCGAGCCTGGGTGATGCTGAGGGTACAAATCATGTGAAATAAAGAAATTATTTCTTTTACAGCCCAACATTTCTCATGCTTATCCCACATTTTTCAACATTTCTGGCCCCGATCCTGCTCCGAGCCGGAGCACAAGTGGATTTTGGCCACCAAGGAGTCAAAGGGAGCAGTGCCAGGCACCCTGGAGAGCCAAGACAGGGTTAAAATCCTGATTTAGGACATTTGGGAAGGGTGGGTGATTTTGTTTTCAAGTTTAATTCGATAAAATCTCTCACAGACCTCAAAAGCAGGAAGAAAAATGAGTAATAAGCTGTTAATTCCCTCGGTTTTTCCAAGATTTTACTCTCTGAGTGCTAACAAAAGGGAATGGTTCCCGAATTTCTTCACTAAATTATTGTGTCTGTTGGTCACTTATGACTTTAAGTGCTAAAAAGATCAGATGAACAATTTTAGGGACTTTTTTCCGACTGTGAAAGTCCTGTTTTCAAATCTCTTCCCAGCACTATTGGTACTTTTTATCAAAAGCCAGGAATTTCCAGCAAGGAATATTTCAGGGAATTCATCTCACACCGCTGCCGTTATTTTTTTATTTATGAGGTGGCAAAGCGACCCCAAAATCTGTTGAAAACTGACAGGATTTTGAGATATCTGCCTAATGAGTGACTTAATTGTTGAGTAATTCCATGGCTCCCATCCCTGCAATCGCAGGTAAATAACAGGAACTGCCCAGATACGGAATGTTCCCGGGAAATGTCCAAGATTTGGGAAGCTGGCTCAGGATGAGCTGCGTGTTTGTGGAGACACGAGGCTGAGCAAGGACTTGGGGAAGGATCCTTCTGGGAGAAGCTGAGCTCAAGGAATGCTCAAAGGTTATGAAAGATCCCTTATGTAACGAATCCACCTGGATTTTTAATGGAAAACATTGAATTTTAAACGAAACTAAATGAGGGCGGTGGGGTTTTGTTTTCCAGAGCGATCCCGTGGAAATAAAGAATTTTGTGGAAAGCTGGGAAAAGATCACAATGACAAATGCAAAGCAAATAAAATGAGAGAAGATTTCAAAGCTTTGAGCTCCAAAGGAAAAACACTGCAAATCCCACTCCCAGAATTCCTTACAGGTAAAAACGAAGAGAAAGCTTTAAGAGGGAAATTTTCATTGGAATTCCGTGTTAAACACTTGTTTCAGCAGCACCAGGAGCAGGTTTGGCCAGTATTTGTCAGATAATTGTGATTCCCTGCATTCCTTGCACTTCCCTGTCAGGAAGGATCTGGCTCCATTTAACCCAGACCTAACAAAGCCGAGTTTGTTTAACCCCGAAAGTTTAACCCTGACCTTTGGCCACCTGCTCCTTAAACTCCAAGGGTTTCCCTGTCCTTACTCCTTGGTTTTTTTTAACCTCACCTCACACCTCACTAAACATTGCCAAGGTTTTACAGACTCTGTAATTTCCTAATTCCCTGCTCCGTGTGGCTTTATTGGGATTGTAACCTTTTCATGAGCTTGTAAATCCCGGCTGTGACAGAGGGAATAAAATCCGAGGATGAAGATATTCCAAAGCTGTTGTGGAGATTTGGTTTTTTTTAATAAAAACATTTTGAAGCATTTCTTTTTTAGCTGGAAACAAATTCCTTTATTTTTCCTTTTCCACGCAGCTGTCAGCAACTGCTCAGTGTATTAAATATTCTGCTTTCAAGAAGCAAATGTTTCGAGTTGAGATATTGAGATTAAACCCAAAACTCATTAAAAGACACCCAGAACTGACCTGGGGCTATCCCTGCTCTCATTTGTTTCCCACTTCAGAAGAGCTGCCAAGAATCCATGAAATATTTTTCAAAATCTTTGGACTTGGGTTCATCACGAACGAGTTTCTCTCGATGAGGTTTGAGCTCAATGCAGCTTTCAGGAATTTGCTCATCAAAAATCAATAGTAAAACCTCATCTATTAAAAGGGTACAAGGGGCATAAAAATCATATTATTCAGTGTGGAAATTAAACACAGAAATTGTAAAATGCTGAATTTTTCACCACAAAAAACCAAATCTGTTTGTTGTGTCAATTAAATTAAAAAGTTAAAATGGAGAAGTTAAAATTCAATTACAAGTTTCCTGCTTATTTTCACCAGAACAAAGGAGAATTTGTTCAGCTGAAATTGAACAGCTGAAATCAAATCCATCCCAAAGATTCTGAGGGAAAAACTGTCACAAATATGTCAAGATCCTTTTGAATCCCAAGTATTTGAACAGAGCCTGGAGAAGAGGAGCAGCCCTGGGAGCAGAGAGCTCCAAACTGAGGAAAGCTGAAAATCCCAAATGTTCCTGCAACTGACAGCTCGGGGAACTGTGGATTTTGGAATTTTTTTTCTTGATCATTCCCTGCAAAGCTAAACAATTTTTTTCTCCTGATCATTCCCTGCTAATTGAAGAGGGGGAAAAGGGGAAGAGGGTTCAGAGCTCACTCCCGTTCCTCAGGGATGTGGGATCAGGTGGGATCACTACAAAGCCAAACGGGATCAGCAGTTTCCCCAAAAGCCTCCTGGGCTCCTTCCTTGGGAAAAGCAGGAGAAAATCCTTTCAAAATCAGAGAAAACACCCAAAAACATGGACAAAAAAAATCCAGAATTTCTGATTTCTTATCTTAGTTCCTCACTACTGGGAATTTTATCCAGGATGAGTTTTTATGTCCTGGGACTTTTCCTGTCCCCTCTGTTTTTGCAGGATTCTGTGAACCTGAGTGCATCCAAATTTGGCCATTTTTTGGGAAAACAATCATTGTTCCCACTACAAATCCAAATTTACAGTCAAAGAACTGCATTAGGAAACAATTCCTCATTAATTGATTCACCTCTGGAATTATAATATTAGGATCTCACATTAATGAGGAATATCTGTGATAATTCCTCAAGATTTTTCCTTTGAGGTTTGTTAAATTGTGAAAGGTGGACTTAAAATCAGTAATGGAGTAAAAATAATTTACGGAGTAAAAAAACACGCAGTATTAATGGAATGAAAATATAATTAATGGGATACACTTTAATTAGTGTCTAACTGCAAATTTATGGATTTTAAATCCTGCAGCACTGAGCAAAAATAGTTCTGCTTTAAAATTGGCAATTTTATACTCCTAACACTGCACCTCAAATGTTCTTTGCTATTATTAAAAAGTTTTATAAAATATAAATTCCCCATTCAGCTGAAAGCAAATCAATTTTGATCTGCTAATTATGATTACTTAATTTGTACCTGTAGTGAATAAAAAACTATCAACCCAAAATCTGTGTTTGACATCAAAATTTGACCCAAAGGGAAATAAGCACAAGCACAAGTTGTTGTCTTCTTTTAGATGCTCTTAAATTCCAGATATTTGTGAATATGATGGGACAAATCAGCACATGCACAAAGCAATAGTTTTTAAAATTAATCCTAAACTGTTCCTGAAAAGCACACAACTTTTACCTTCATGGAATTAATTCCACAGGAAAACAAAATATCCGTGTTTTTAAAACCAGAAGATCAGTTTTGCTTGTGGAATCCTTGCTTAACTCAAATTATTGTTGTTAAAACTTAATTTTTCACCCTCCTCGCTCTGCTATCAGCACCTGGTCTGTAAGAATTGCTATTATCTGTACTTTTAAAATGTTTTCTACAATTTTCCCACTTTTTTCCCCCTAAAATCTCTCCGGGAACCAACACAAGAGGGTTCATCCAGCATTTTTTCCATGTATTCCACAGCTTGATGAACAAAAACCCTTGTAAGAATAACAGGGGTTTCTCTTGCTTGATTTATCCCGTGGATTTTTTCCCCCTTTTTTTCAAGGAGATTTATAGGAACAGCAAAAAAAAAGGGGGGGGAAAAGCTCCAGGCAGAGCCGATCTCACGCCAAGAAATCCCCTCCTCTCCCCCCGGGGCTCTCCCAGCCTCGGGAGCTCTGTTTAGATAGGGAAAAATGAGCAACAAATGGTTCCATTTGTCAGAAAAGGGAAATATTTCCAATCCTCCACTTCTTCTATGGATAATGTGCATCCATATGGATTTCACTGGCTCGGCCAATTAGGACAAGTGGTTCAAGATGCTCCTTAATTTCTCTTTTGAAGGAAAACAAGAATAAATTTGGGAGCCCTGGTGTTGTCAGATGAGCGCATTTTGCCAATTTGAAGGGTTTTCTCCCTCCTCCCAAATCCCGGGGAATTTCCCAGGGATTTCATTCCTCTGGCTCCTGAGAGAAGGACAGAAGGGTTTTCAGGGAATATTTGGGAATGCTGACAGGTTGAACTGATAAGGCAGCACGAGCTCGGGCTAGAGCGGGATTGAGGGATCCTGGCAGCTCCAGAGGGAAGCACAGGAAGGTGAGCCCATCAAAACCCCACGGAAATCCCATGGAAATCCCATGGAAATAAGGGTGGTGTTGCTCCAAATGCAGGACAAAAACTCCAGTGAAACACAATCCAGGGATTTGGACTTTGGAAAATGCAACCCTGATCTGACACAGAATCACGGAACCACCCAGGCTGGAAATGCCCTCCAAGATCATCGAATCCAACTGTTCCCAGTGCTGCCAAGGGAATGGATCTAGAACCCCAAATGCCACATCCATGGATCCCTGCAGCAATGGGGGCTCCAGCACTGCCCTGGGCAGCCTTTTCCAGGAAGGAATTTCCCCAATATCCAACCTAAACATCCTCTACAAGTTCAAGCAGTTTCCTCTCACCCTGTTCCTGTTCCTTGGGAGCAGAGCCCGATTCCCACCCAGCTCCAGGGAATTCAGGTCCCTCCTGAGCCTCCTTTTCCCCAGGCTGAGCCCCCTCAGCTGCTCCTGGTGCTCCAAACCCTTCCCAGCTCTGCTCCCTCCACGTCACACAACGCTGGATCTGACTATCAATGATTCTGGAGCCCATAAACTAGAAAATACCAAGGAACTCAAATAATCCCCAAATCCTAAATTGCTTTAGGTTGGAAAAGCCCCTCCAAAGCCATGGAGTCCAACATTCCCAGCACTGCCAAGTCCCCAAGCTCTGCATCCACTTTTAAATCCCTGCAGGGATGAGTTTTGGAGCTGGAGCTGAAAACTTCAAGGTCTGATCCAGGTCCTGTCAAACCCATGGCAAAATTCCCGATTGTTTGAAAGGGAACAAGATGGAACAAAAGTGTGGAGAGTGTGAGGAGCTGAAGTTCACCCCCAAAAAATAATTCAGCTGAGAAAATGAGGAACAGGCACATAAGATAAGGCAGGGAAACACAAGGTGCCCTTCCCAAAAGTTCTCTGGAAGCTCTGGAATTAAGGTAAAAATGGAAAGTTGTGTCCTGTCCAAGCCCTGAGCAGCTTTTCCTGCAAATATGTGACTGCATATTCCTCAATTCCTCAGAATTCCTTCTTAATTCCTTCATTCCTTAATTCCTCCTCTGCCTCCTGAATCCCCAACTCCAGAGAGAACTACTGGGAAAAGTGCAGCCACAGATGAGTAAAGATATAATAGAGATACAAAATATCCAAACAAAATCCTGGATATTTCCTTTTCCAGCTGCACTCCTGCAAAGAGTGAGCATCTATGGAATATTTGGTTGATTTTACATGGACTGAGCACACTAAAGAATTGTGTGGTGCTTCTGATCTGCTGGAATTATAGTCAGAGATCCAAAAAATCCTGTTCTTGTCAGGGATTGCCCTGTTCCATGGAAAAGTAAATATTTCAAGGTGGCTAACTGTAGCAGGAATAGGGAAAAATACTGGGATAAATATCCATAAATATAAAATATAGAGATATATATCATTTTTCCCTATAAAACACAGGGATATTTATAAAAAGATAGGGATAAACTCCATGAAAACCCTCAGCACTCTCACTCATAATTCAAGTGATTTTATTAAATTCAATCTACTTAGGCTCAAAAGTGAATTAAGATCTACAAATTAAATCCTCTGAGGTTCTGTCAAATATTGCCTACATGGGGGTTTATTTGGTTTAAAACACAGAACTTTGTTAATTTAGAGAGGTTTTGGGGAATATTCTTGCAGTGAGCAGCCCAAAAGAACCTGTGTTCTCTCTGAAGGGTGGGTTTAGAATTATGGAAGTTATTCCTGTTATTATAGCAACTTTTGGACGATGCTTTTAAAGCATCACACAAATTTAATGTATTCACATTTTAACGCATTTTTAACTTGCTCCAGTTTGTGCTGAATGCTGGCAATGATAATTCAGTTTTTTGGATGTAACATCCACCCCCAAATGTTCTTCACACAATTTTACTTTTCCCCCATTATCCTTCACTCCCCCACGTCACCAAAGGAGTCCCAACAACCTGAAAATTATACAAAACGCCCTTTTTTTTGTAATAAATCTGCCAATCAGAACATAACCCTAAAGGCTATTATAATCAATATCCTCTACAGATATTTTCCTCTCTAACTCAATTATATTTCCCTTTTAATTAGGAGTTTTATTGACTGGGTACAGCAATGCCCTGTCCGTTGGCTCTAATCCTCACTTTGGCTTTGTCCTTCTCTGGAATTTTCATGGAAAAGGACTCCCAAGCTTTGGAACACCCAAACATCACTCTCAGTCTCAGCTCCAACTCCGTTCATGCTGCACAATCCCAACATCCAAACAAAACTCCTCGGATATTCCCCTGGCTCTGGGGGAATGTTCCTGGAATGTGGGGACGGATGCCAAAAGCAGGTCCAGGTCTGGAGCCTCTGCTTGGGGAGAAATACTGGAAAATGTTCCCCAGACCCCGCTGGGAGACCCTGACTCCCTCCCTCATCTCTCACACCTCTGAGATGTCAGGTTTAATAAAGGAGAAGGGAAAGGCAGAAGGGATTCTAGAAAGATTGGAATTATAATTTAAATTTGTGATGTTCCCCTTCAATACCCAGAGAATTTGGCCACGTCCGTGGTAATACACCACAAATATCATCCCTCTGCTCCATAAATCATCATTAACAGAAAAGCACAATATACAGCAATAAATTAGCCCATGAATCCCAACTCCACTTTTTTTATTTAGCACAGAACAGCTTTTCAGGTGTTAAAAACAAAGCCAGCCACGAGCCCCTGCAGCTCCTGCAGGAGCACAACCTCTGCGTGGAGTTTGTGTTGGATTTTCCATTAATCCCCCTAAAATCCCTTCTCAAAGGCAGCCAAAGACAAATGAGAGTCGCCTCTCCCTCACCTGGAAGCTTCCAGGAGTACCCCCAAATATCCATCATGTGCATCTCCACACTTTCAACAGCCTGAGAAATCACTGAAAATTTAATTAACAGAGGCATTAAGTGGTTCAGGTTTCCTTTTCTCCGTGGAAGCTGCTGCCTGTCCCCGAAGAAGAATTGTTTTCAAAGAGATTCGTGAGCTCTGTTTCTTGTTTTAAATACTTGTAGTGAAAGGCAGCAAGAAGTAACTCAGGGAAATAAAATATTTACTGGAAAAGCTGCACTGAAATATTGGTTTTATGGTTTTCATAACGAAACATTTGGGTTTTGTTTCAATAGGAATCGGAATAAAACCTGCTTTAGTTTTTAATGCCTTAATCTACAGAAATAAACACCAATTAAAGTTACATGGCTGAAAAACCAGGAGCGAGTTACATATTTCATGGGGATTTTAATTTAATGTTTTTATCTAAATTCAAAATAAAATGCTGAACATTCCCATTTCTCCCCCTCTTAGTTATCTGAGTTTTCCAAAGAATCACTCAGTGGAAAAGATTTAAGTTCTTCCAATTTCTTTCTGGTTTTTTTTTTGGTTAAACAAATTTTAAAGAACACAAGGTTAAAGTTGAAAGATGCCCCTGCTATTGCTGGCTGGGTGTTTGTGAGTTGTCTGAAAACACAGATCTGAAGTCTCGCTGTAAAAATGACCTTGCCTTTGGATAACTGCAAGAAAGATTTCCTTGGCAAGTGTTCTCACAGGGAAAAAAGCTTCACATATATGACTTTTTTTCCATAAAAAGACCCAAATGAAATCAGAGATAACAGTATAGAAGTCTCTGCATAGAAAAAAATACAACCATTTTGAAAATTAGAGACTGAAGGAAGAAAAATCACCACAGAAAAATTTGTGTTCCTTTAGGTCCCACTTATGCTTTTGTAGCAAGGTCTTGTTCAAAGGCTGAACCCAGAGCCTTGGAAAAAAGGAGGGGAAAAACTATTTGGGGGAGGAAAAAAAAGCAAAAAAGCTACATAGAAAAAACCTACCTAACAACTTTGAAAACAAAAGATTAGGGAAGAAAAATCACTGCAGATAATTCAAGTTCCTTTAGGTCCCAAATAGGCCCTTTTAGCAAGGCCTTGTTCAAATATTGAACACAAGACCTTCAAATAAAAGGAAAAAAAGTATTTTGGGGGGAAGAAAAGCAAAAAGGCTATAAAGATAAAACCCTATTTAACAACTTTGAAAACAAAAGATTAAGGAAGAAAAATCACCACAAATAAATTCATCTTCCTTTAGGTACCATGTGGGTCTTTTTAGCAAGGCCTTTTTTAAACGGTGAACCCAAGGCCTTGAAATAAAAGGAAAAAAATACGTGGGGGGAAAAAAAGAAAAAAAAACTACATAGAAGAAAACCCTCAACAGTTTTGAAAACAAAAGGGTTAAGGAAAAAAACCATATCAGCACAGATAGATTGAATTTTCTTTAGGTCCCACATAGACCCTTTTAGCAAGGCTGAACATAACACCTGGGGGAAAAAAAGGGGAAAAACTATTCTGAAAAAAAATACTCAACAAATTTGAAAACAAAAGATTTAAGAAGAAAAAAATCCCCACAGATAAATTGGAGTTCCTTTAGGTCCCACGTAGGCCCTTTTAGCAAAGCCTTGTTCAAAGGCTGAACACAAGGCCTTGGTGACTCTGGATAAACTCCAAAGTTCATCTTTTCATTTGGTGCCAAGTTTGGAACTGTCAGTTCAGCAGAGCAGCCACACAAAGCCACAAAAATAAATCTTTAGCAGTTCTTTAGCACCCTGCTACTGTTATTCTGCCCTTGGAAATCCAGCTGCAAGCAAAGGATCTGAAACCCCCTGCAGCCATTACTTAATTAGGCCTTGAAATCTGGACATGAAATCAGGGTGGTTTTGGAGTATTTTGGGTTTTGTCTCTGCACTGATGGTTCAGGGAAACAGGGATTTTATTGGAAACTTCCTTGAGTGGGAAATGCAAGATTTTAAATGGGAAAACTCACTGGCAAAACTTCTAACTCCCCAAATCCTTCTCTTTCACCACAGTTCAAGCCCAGGTTGAAAATCAGCCTGAAAGTGCTGGGACAAAGCTAGAGTTTGATTTATAAAATAGACATCATTTTTTTAGCAGGTTCCTTGTTTTTAATCATCAATGCAAGACATTTTGAAGAGATTCAGTCCTAATTCTGTCTCAAAAAACCCTCTGGGTTCAAGTGGGACCCAAAAATCAGATTTTAGTTCAACTCTATGTTTTATATGAATTGACTGAGGCAAAAAGTATCTGTATCTTTTTAAATTCCTGTTTCAGTAAGTGCATGGGAAAAATTACAGACATGAGCAGAACTTATGTCTCTTTCCTTGGAATTCTGTGTCGCCTCACTTGGAATTCTATCTCCAGTTCTGAGTTTGCACATCATCTGTCCATAGCTGCACTCATTATTTTACACACCTCATTAAAATGTATTAATTACCCATTTTTATCTGCAAGGAAATAAAAGGCACTTCCAAAAACAATCCTTTTCCTCCAAAAGCTCACAGCCAGTGCTACAAAAACACAGCCCAGCTCACAGCACGAGCATCTCTCGAGTCAAACAATGACTCCTTCTTCTTTTCTTCTGTAAGTGAATTTCGAAAGGCTGAACTCTCTCAGCAGATGGACCTAATTCCCCTCGAGTGATTTCACAAAATTAATTTCTGTGGGGTGTTTGGAGTCGTTTTCCCTCCCCCAAAATAAGAAATGACAGAAATCCGAATTTACACACAATTTAGCAGGCACAGAGTGTATCTGTTTAACAACTTAAAGGGGGGAAACAGTCATTGTTTCAGCTGTATCATATTTACTGGTGAAAAAGAGAATATGGTGAAGTAATTCACAATATTTTAACTTAAAATATACCGTTTGCAGAATGTTTTTCTTCTCAAATATAATTTAATACCAGTATAACTACAAGTTCTGCTGAGAATGGGAGTTTGCTTTTCTGTGAGACGGCAAATCTTTAGTCCAAAACGCTGAATCAAGAGTGTGAAGAGAAACACTTCAGGATTTTTAAACTGTCAGGCATTTTTTTAACCTTAACCTTCAGAAAAGCAGATCCCAGTGCAAGGAGCACATCCTGGGAGAGAATGAACCCAAACCAATGCAGGAACACTAAAAATCATCCCAAAGGCAGGTGAAATTCATCCCCAACAAGCACAAGATAATGCTACAACAATTTCCAAACGAATTATGTAAATTCGTGGAAAAGAAACCAAGAACAGGTTTGTAATGTCAGCCTAAACCAATGTGAAAGGCTTGGGAAAAAAGGAAATGCCATTTTAGAAAACAGAATTTAGTGTTATGCATATAAATAAATATGTGTCCAACTTTCAGCTTCTCAACCTTCGAAACAAACCAAAGAAAATAGAGAAATTGGCCCAGAGAAAAGCAGTAAAATATATGAGAGACCTGCAAGTTCTTTCCTGTGGAAGGGAGGTTGGGAATTTGAAGGATTCCCGGGACAAACAGGCACAGTGGGGCTGCAGTTGCCGCACGGCGGTGCCGAACAAAAACATCTCCTCACACCTCCCTGATTGAATTCAGCATCACGAGAGACTTTTCAGCTTTGCTGCTTTTTTTTGTGCAGCATGTGAAAGTCTTTCCCAATGCAAGGGGACATTTCTCAGCTCTGGCAGCACAGCTGGTTCGTGTATCCCCAGCACCGCTCCGCTCCCACATCCCAATTTCCACCGTGGCTCCCGCGCTCGTCCCGAGCTACACAAATCCCCTGGCTCCAAAATCCACTTCAGGAAGCACCTGAACAAGGTGGGGCAGCTGAGGATGCAGGGGATGAGAGAGCCAAGGGGAAAAAACATGGATAAAGAGTGGAATATTCTTTAAATGAAGGCATTGAAATGAATGCAAAAGGCTCCCGGCACACTCAACTGTTCTGCGTTGCTGTTGCAAATTAAGAAGAATTCCAAGAGGAATTCGAGCAGCACGAAGATGAGTTTGGAAGTGAAAGGTTTCATTGTAGAATTGAAACCCACATCTAAGCACTGCCCCTCAGTTTTGGTTAGAAGTGATCAAACTCCTGATGCTGATGCCACGGAGATCTTCAGCACATGATGTCTGCTGACAGCTGAAGGGACTGACAGGAATATTAATGATAACCCATTAAAACCCAAATTAATCAACAAAAAGAATCCCCAAATATTCATTTTGGTAAATGCTGAGGCTATTAAAAACTGCTAATATGGATTTCACAGCCTGCCAGATGAATTTATTGCCCCCAGAGCAAAAAACAACTGGGAGAACTAAGACTAAACCACAAGTATTAAATATTAAAAAATAAATTCTTACCCCTTTCATGCTCTCCACTATCTCAGGGTGTGATGCAGGAGCTAAACTAAGTGTTAAGGAGGATTCCTCACTGTAAAATGGCTCATCCTGAACATTCCCCCTGAAATGTGAGCACCCTCTTCACGGCAATTCTCTATCTGCTGCTCAAATTTGCAGGCTGCTCCTTCCAAATCCATATTTCTCCCTGCATTGCTGAGCAGAGCTGAACATTGTCACTGAAATAAAGCAGACCCAGCTGGAAACGCAGCTCCCACACAACTGAGACATTAAAGATTTAAACTTTCAGTGTTCAAAGCTGTTGCACTGAGAGGACTCTCCTTGCAAAGTGGCTACAGGGGAAAATCTAATTTTCTAATCACTCCCTAAAAGAGAAAAAGATTAGAAAAATTATATCAAGTTGAAGAAAAATATTTAATTCCTCCTCTGTGTTATGATTTATTGCAGAAATATCCAGATAACACTTTTTCAAAGCCCATAACCCCCATATTTGACAAGTATCAATATCAGATAAAATCACAGAGTTCAATCCATGTCAAAAAATCCCCTCTATCAGTAAAATCCACATAAAAATAATTTAAAAAATATTTTTAACACATCTGTTTGACATCAAGAAAAGAAAATTTCTCTTTCAAAACCCTTCAGCTTAGACACAGCAGTAGAACCCTGGTAGTAAATTAGAGAGTATTTTTATGTAAGTCCATGGATTTTACCAATACACTAAAATCCTATTTCCACCCACGTGAGTTTAAAAACTTTTATGCACGATGTGAATTAACAGGCAAATCCTAACAGAGACCATGTATTCAGTAGGGTATTTCTGCAAATTTCCTTTCATCTATTAACTTCTGGCGTGGTTTGGGACCATTCTTCAAAATAAAAAATGTAGTTATCAATGAAGAATGTTACCCAGAAAATGAATTACTTCAGGGATCAGGGAAATATTTGTTATTTTCCCATTTCTTAACGATAAAAGGCATCCAACCTGCTCTCTTCTTTGGCAGGAATTCATTGAAGCTTTGCAAAAATCAGCTTTAATAAGGGTATTGCCAAGGGTTCCTATTTTTCCACGTAGGCTGTGGGATATTATTTTCCCCAAATAAAGGTTAACATGAAAAATCAGCTGTTTGTTAGATTTGGGGTTTAATGATAGACTGAACTCCAGCAATCTCTTTTTCCAGGAGAATTCTGGACCACGAGAATTCTCAGTTTTTCCATTCATGGGACAGGATCTTGTTTGCCCAAGTGCAGGGGGAGGTGGGGAGCTCTGCTGGGATCCATCACCCCACATCTCATGGAAGCATGGAATGGTTTGGATTTGAGAGCTCAGAGCTCAGCCCCTTCCAACCAGGACCTGCCTCAGGCCACTCCTCACCTTAAACCACTGGTCCCAAACCCTTTGCTTATTGTTAATTAACAGTGAATGTAATCAACTTCTTCAAGAGTCCTTCTGCAAGGACTGGGTCCTTCAATTAAGCCAAAATGGAGATAGTGCTTTTTGCTATTTTAGCACCACCCCCCACATTTTTCTCCATCTAAATCAAGCCCAAATATAAATGAAAAACATAGAAAATTTTGGTTAAAGCACATTATGTGGAATTCTTCGTGAGTAAAACACAGGCACAGAAAAAATCATTTATAAAAACAACTTTCCTAGAAACCTTACAATTTTTTTTTGCCTTTTTATTTCCCTTTCCTTTTTATTTTTCAGAAAACCTTCTCTGACACACCTGGTGTGCCCAAGTCTGTGGGAGTGAGTGCTGGGGGGAGGTGAACTCGGTGCCCTGGTGTGGGTGCCAGGTTTGCTGCCTGTGTTTGCTCTGTCCCACTGGATGCTTTCCTTGGCATCCCCACAGGTGAAGCTCTGGCAGCCAAACTCCATCCGGCTGCAAAACCCTGAGCAGGCATTTGGATGTGGAAGAGAAGAGCTCTGAGTGCAGCTTTGGCTGGGATATTAAATTCAAAATCCTAAGAACCTCATAAAAGCCGAAAATAGCCTTATAAATATTTATAATTTATTCTTATTACATTTTATTTATTACTTCAGCAAGTCTGAACCATGGAAAATTACACCGAAGCCATCGAGCTTAACATTGACTGAAAGGCTGTTTTTAGCAGATAAACAAAAAGGCTCCTAAATAAATCCTGCAAAGTTCCCAATCCAAGACAAACAGGATCATTCTGATTTTAGGATGCTCCTGTAGAGCATTGTTGGGTGCTTTTATTGTTTTATGGGGTAGGAATAAATCTCTGCTGATGGGTCGTGGTTAAAGCTGGGGCACTTCTGGGGAATCCACACATCCTAAAAACATCCTTGTCCAGACATGTAAAAACCAGGGGAACCAGCTGGTTTTCCTGCTTTTGGAAGTCCTGCTGGAACTCCTGGGCTGTGCCATTGGTTTTTCCAGTGGCAGCAATGGTTTTCCTTGGCCCAAGGTGTGGCCAGAACCCGGAAGAGGCCGGGATTTGCTGGGTGTCCTTCTCTGCTGGCAGCTCCAGGGAGAACCTGGAGGTGCTCTTGGAATACCCTGAGCTGGAAGGGAATCACAGGGATCACCGAGTCCAGCTCCTGGACAATCCCAAAATTCCAAACACTCCTTAAGCTCTGGTACCTGACCATTCCCTGGGCAGCTGTTCCAGTTTCCCTGAGGGAAGAACATGTTCCTAAAATCCAACCAATTCCCCCCTGACACAGGTTAACCCTGACAACTGAGAGACCAGAACTGCAATATCAGGATGTTTTTCCCAGTACTGTTATCTATAATGTGGAACCCAGATTGAAATCCATGGAAGGAAGTTCTCTGCCACTTGGTCTCAAGTCTCCTTAACACAGAAATTTCCCCTAAATTTACACTGGGATTTGAACTGTGGCCAGATTTTTCCCTCTGACACCTTCTTGTCCCAGTAACTATTTCAGGCTCTTCTTTTTGAAGTGCAACAGTGGATGGTGAAGCTGTGCACTGAAATTCCCTTTGGATTTACTGGATTGTGATGATGCCCTGGCAGCCAGACCCTGGCAGTGTCCAAGGCCAGCTTGGACAGGGCTTGGAGCCACCTGGGACAGTGCAAGGTGGAATGGGATGAGCTATAATACTCCTCCCAACCCCAATTGTTCTGTGATTCCATGATTGAAGTTAAAATGAGACTTCTGTTTGTTCTCCTACCTGGAATTCTTTGCCCGCAGGCAGTGTCATTATCCATTAAAAATGAAGCTGCTGCAATGAAACATGAATTGGCCAACAAATGAATAAATGGGACTGGAGAAAACATCAAGCTCAGACTTTCCCTCCCAGTTCCATGTATTTAACCTACATTCTTCAGGAAGGAAGAGGCCGGATACCAAACTGATTGTCTTTTTCTGTGGATCACCTCCACTCTGAACTTTTTTCCTGTTAGCCTCCTCCTAACCCTGCAATCCAATAATGATAAAATTCCAGAGATATTCTGGAGATGATCAGGGCATTTAGTTCAAGTGCTGTGCTACAGACATGACATTTAAAACTGGGCCTGGAGCTGGCTGGACAGTCTCTAAAACAATAAAAATAGCCTTTTCTTTCCCACATTTTACTATCTGCCTTTGTTTATGCAACCATTCAGCAAACCCAGCTGGATCACAGGCATTGTCATCAAAGAAACATTCTAGGTCAGCCAGAAGTGGATGCCAATTGTCTAAAAATAAATAGAGGCTTTGTCACTGGAGTATAATTTTAAGGCCCCTGTAATGAATAATGGAAGAGAAAATCTTTCCAAACAAGTGGGACACACAGATTTCCAGCAGAAAGATTTCACAGTTATTGTAAGCTCCAGATAACCTCATTTTTAGTTTATTTCAATAAAAGTGATACACAAAAAGGGTTGGGATTGGTTTGAAATCCCGGAGGAGCTGCAGAATTCCCTGGAAAATGAGCCCAGCAGCACCTATCACACAGGCAGGGCTGAAATGCTGTGGGGAACCAATTTCCTCCGGGTCACCAAGTGGCAGGAGTGGGATCAGATTTCACAATTCCCACTTCTTATCCTTGATAAAATGCACAAATTATTTCCTCTGAGCTAAAAGAAGAGACAAGATAAGCCCCCCTGGCTTTATCAGTGCAGCCTAATTGCTGGAGATCTTCAAGGAGCTGGAAGGAGCAGCTCCAGAAGCCCGAGATGTTGTAACAACGTGGCTCTGGAAATATATTCATTTAAAGAAAACACTTAGCTGAATTCCTTCAGGAAAGTTTGTAAAAACTGCTTCCTCAGTGGATAAATAGCAGAGTTTTCCAGCTGACTTTTGGCCAAGTCTCATCAGCAAAGACAGCATTTTGTCTCGAGTGCCTGACACGGAGGAGTAAAAGATTGTGTGGGGAAAATCATTGTAAACCTGTAAAGCAAAGGGAATTTTTGCTCCATTTTCTTTGGTCTTTATGAATTCCTACATAGGGTATTTCCTGATTTTTCCTACACAGCTTGAGGTGCCCTAAAATGGGATGGTGCAGGGAAGCCTCTTCCAAGGTCTGTCTGCAGTGGGGTTTGCACTGGGCAACCTGAGAGGCCAAAAAAACTGGGAGTAAATGGGAGAGCCACAGGAAATTCCCACAAAAAAAAGGCCTGAAGGGCCAAAATCTCATTTGTGCTTCCCTGGAACTCAGCTGGCACAGGACAACATCCAGCTCTCTTTTCACTGCTGCATAAAATCCATGGATAATCCTATGGAATTAAAAACTGGTTCTGGATACTCAGAGAGAAAAAAAACCCACTCAAAAGTGGAATTCAGATGAACAATTATTAACAATTATTTGGGTCACATCACCAAACTCGAAGCACCAGGGAAGCCCAGATATTTGGGGTAGAGCAGCATCAAGGTCCTTTCCAGAGTCAGAAGCATTAGCATTTCAGTTTTTCTATAAAATATCAGTTTTGCCCCCAAATTCCTTTAAATGGCCAGAATGAATCCCACCTGGCAAAATGAATTCAAGGACAATAATCAGAAAATAATGGAATTGTTCAGATTGGAAAAGACCAACCATCACCCAGCAGCACTAACCCTGTCCCAGGTGCCACATCCATGCTTTTTCCACACTTCAGGGATGGGGAATCCTCCACCACCTGGGGTTGCCCACAGAACATATGGAAATTTTTCTAAAATCCAAACTAAACCCTCACTCCCTGCCATAGGCTGCACTTTGTGTGGGTTCATGTTTTATATGAACATTTTTGGACACACTCAGCTTTTAAACTGATAAAGTACCACATATTAAAAAGCTCCACAATGCAGTAACAGCCTCTTTTTTTTTTTTTTTTTGTGACCACTTTTGGTGGCTGTTCTCCCTCAGACCATCAGTGAGGGGACTTTACTCAAGTTACACTTTGCAGTGGCAGCAGAAGCAATTTTTGGCTTCATGACCAACACTCCATGGATTATATGGCATTAAGGAATGGAGTCCATCCCCAAAAACCATAAATCCAAGTCCTAAAACAACAAAGTGTGTCAATATTCCTCTTAGAAATGGGAGTCACTAAATTGATCTTCACTGAACTGGTGAAAAACTCGTGGTTTTCACTTGTTCAGTGTTTTGAAATCACCAAGAACAAACATCCAAGGAATGACAGAGTAACTGAGGAAGATGTGAGGGAATATAATCCAGTGCTTCAGGCAAAACCAGGGAATTACTGACTGCACTGCTGAGCTAGAAACCCTCTTACGTTTTTAACATCTGATGTTGCTGGGAAATTATTAAAAAGGCTGTTCTATCTCTTCAGAAGGAAATCCAACCACTTCCTAACCCTCCATAAGCTGCAAAAATTGTTTAAAATCTAAAGCAAACTATCCCAGACACAAATAATTTTCTTTTCTAATTGGCTGGAACTTTACTGCTCCTTAAAAAAAAAAAAAAAAAAAAAACCTCCAAGTGCTCTAATTCCACAAATGTTACAACTCCGAAGTTTCAAAGCTTTCTCAAAGTGCTCCCAGCTAAAAATAGCCTGGAAAAAAAACATTTCAACCAGGCAAACAAGAAAAGGAAGAAAAGGTTTTTTCGCACGTTTTTTTCATCAGGTTGGATGCTGCTTTTCCATTAAAGCTATTCCAAGAAAGGAATGATTGCCACTGAAATGCTGAGCCATTTGTGGTGTCTCCCATGCTCACCCTGCCCGCTGCAGGGAACGAGAACCGCAGGACTGACAGGAACGTGGGGCCAGCGCTCCACCACAAACCCGCCTTTGTTTACTCCCCAGTGAAATCCTGCCTCTCCCAGCACTTCTGGGCCTAATGAAGAAAATCTGCTCCAGAGATGATGCCCAGGCTGTGGGGAAGACAATTCCTGACAAATACTGATGCACAAACACGGCCCTGGAGATGCAGGAGATAAAGGCTGTCTCAGAGAGCAGCCTCCCGGTGTTAATTGACACAAAACAAGGGGAAATATTCAGCAGCAGCTTGATCTAGTTAGAGGGGAGAGATAGAGGCTGAAGGCCTCCAGAAGTGTCATCCTCTCCTCCTGAGGAGAGGCAGGCAGCACAGGTGCTTGTGCACAGCCAGCAGGGCTGGTTCTCCTGGATGAAAGCATCAGCTCGAGGGGAACATGGAAGGAGCTGGGCCTCGCGTGGTGCTTTCGTGTTCCCTCAGCGCTGACAGCGCTGCTGGAGCGAGGGCTGTCCTTTCCAGCTGGCTCTGTGTCCAAGGAAGCCTTTCCCAGCACCTTGCCCAGGCTCCAGCCCAGCTGTTCCAGGCCCTGAACATCACGTCCCCCCTCCAAGGCACTTCCAGCAGATTCCAGCCCTGACATGAACACAACGTGGAATATTCGCTGCGGCTTTCGCCGTTACGCTATCCCTGCCTGAGGAGGGAAATGTTCTGTGCCACTGCTGGAGCCATGAAGGGAAAATGGGACTCTGGAGGGGCTTTCTGCTCCCTAAAAATACCCCTGACAGGAGGGGACAGCCGGGGGGTCGGGCTGTGCTCCAGGGAACAGGGACAGGAGGAGAGGGAACGGCCTCAGGATGGGCCAGGGCAGGCTCAGGGGGGGCAGCAGCAGGAATTTCCCCATGGAAAAGGTGGCTTTAAACTGCCAGAGGGCAGGGCTAGGTGGGATTTTGGGAAGGAATTGCTCCCTGTGAGGGTGGGCAGGCCCTGGCACAGGTGCCCAGAGCAGCTGTGGCTGCCCCTGGATCCCTGGCAATGCCCAAACCCAGGCTGGATGGGGTTTGGAGCAGCCTGGGACAGTGGAAGGTGTCCCTGCCATGGCAGAGCTGGAATGACATTAATTTTAAGGTTCCTTCCGACCGAACCATTCCACAAAACCTCTGGGTTTCTACCTTAAATAAAATCTTTAGGCATTCCCTTTTCTGAGCTCACACTGACCCTGGAGAGCAGCAGAGCAGCTGCCTCAAACATCCTGCTGCAAGAGTTGGAAAGATTTTCCACAAGATCCCAACTCTGTGGTAGCTCTGGCAGCTCCGGAGGCCACGCTGGGCCTGGAGCTGGACAGGATTTGCCTTTGTGGGGTTGGTTTTGATCAGATTGTCATGGACTAAATTTAACTCTGCTCTATGTTCCACTGAGCCCTTGGCAAAAGCTCCGGGAACAATGTCTGCAAACATCCAGTGTCTCCCAGTTCTGTGCTTCACTGGGAATCCTGGAGCAGCAGTCAAAACAGCAACCCCCAAATTCCACTGGGGTATCACCCATCTGCCCTCCTGGGCAGTACCAGCTCATGGCCAGCCCTCAGCTGGACTCTCCCAGTGCAGCATGGAAACTTTCCAGAGCTGCAGCACAGCCAAACCCTCCTTCTCCTTTTCACTGCACTGCTGAACAATTATTTTATACCAACTCCACACCCCAGCTCCTGATTTCATACCAACTCCATATCCCAGTTCCTGAATTTATACCAACTCCACACCCCAGTTCCTGAGCTCTGGCTCCTGATTACACCAAGGTAAAATACAAAAAAGGCAGAAATTTTAAACCATTCTGGTCCTGTCTCAGTCCTGGTGCTTCCTGTGTTTCACTGCTTTGACGGGAGCAGGGTGAAGAATTTGTGGATTTATAATTATCCCACAAGTTATCTTTATCCCTCACATTCCTTGGCTGCTGATCCAGACATAGGAATCTCTTCTGCATCTCTCCCCTGTCTAGGCCAGCCCAGGAGTGGCAGCTACACCTCCAGGGTGACCTTTCTGCACCCTCTGCTGAGCTTCTCCAAAGGGGTTCCAGATCCAACCAAATCAGGATTTGCTGAATTCCATGGAGAATTCTTCCTGATCCCTCTTTTAAACTCAGGTTCTTTCCAAAGAGATTTCACACCTCTTTTGAATAATGGAAAATCAGTGCTCCTTCCTTCCTCCTCCCTGCTTTCAGTCTTTGCCTCAGGCTCACCCCACTCCAGGATCCCCTTTTCCTTCTGTTTCCAGACCTCTCCTGTGTCCCAGCCTGGACATCCTGGCTTGGAACCCCACAGCAGCTCCTGCCTGGTGTGTGGGGCCCTTCCCAGAGCACTGAGCATCATTCCAGACCATTATTTATCACTCCTCCCATCTGAGAGCACTTCCAAAATAGTGACAGCGCTGCTCAGGCTCAACAGAGATTTTTCTAACCCAACACTACAGATCCCAACAAACATGAACCCAGTCCAGAAATCCTTCTGGCAGCCCCAGCTGTCCCCCTGGGCTGTTCCTTGGCCATGGCTGCTCTGTGTGAGCAAAACCAGGCTGCAAACTCAACAGGGCTTGAGCTGAGCTCCAATGAGAATCTGACAAAACTGTCTGGTCAAAAGCGATTAAAACACAAATAAAAATATAATTGTGCCTCTCAGGGCATGTTGTTGTGACCCTTCTGTCCTCGTGAGGAGTAAGAGCTGCTGGATTATTCAAAATGAAATATTTCACAAATATATGTCTGCTCAGCTCCAGCTCTCTGATCTGCCAGCACTGATCCACTTGGTTTGTGGCTCCAGGTCTTTTTTCCTGGAGAATTTGGAATTCCTCCTCGAGCCCAGCAGCCTCCCAGCACCTAAAGGGCTCCCAGAGAGCTGGAGAGGGACTTGGACAAGGGCGTGGAATGACAGGATGAGGGAAAACAGCTTTAAACTGAAAGAATGCAGGGATAGATGGGATTTTGGGAAAGAATTCCTCCCTGTGAGGGTGGGGAGGGGTTGGGATGGAATTCCCAGAGCAGCTGTGGTTGTCCCTGGATCCCTGGAAATGCCCAAGGCCAGGCTGGACATCGTTTGGAGCACCATGGGACAGTGGAAGGTGTCCCTGCCATGGCAGGGGTGGAATGAGATGAATTTTAAGGTCCCTTTCACCCAGAGCATTCCCAGTTTTATCCCTATCCCAGTGCCCTGTTTCGATGGAAAATCCCTGTGTTTTAAAGAGCATTTTGCTCCTGAGGCTCTTCCATGAGCTCGTTATCACACCCTCATCTCTTCCCACGGAAACAATAAAAAATCCCTTCAGAAGTGAAAAAACACTTGTGGAATCTTGCTCAGTCCCAGGGCTTTCTGTGGTTTCAGCCACTTTTAGCACCTCCTGCCTTCGAGGGTAAAAATCCATCTCCTGGTGTTTCAGATGCTCCTGGAAGCAGCACTGCTCCACTTCCTTTGACCCAATTTCCCACTTACTTTCTCCTTTCAGAGTTAAAAGTAAATTAAGTGGCTCAAGTGTGTCCAAAGCATCAAGTCCTGCCCAGTCCTGTTCCCTGGAGCTGGGTTCAGTCCATTCTTGTTTCAGCTTTCTCCTGTACCAAATTTTCACTCCAATGCATGTTTCAACATCCTCTGCTCTCCCACTGAGGATATCCCTCGGTTTTCCTTGTATGCCTTGGACCACATGGAATTCAGGCATCAATGAGAGCCTTGAAAAATCACATGTGCACATTTGGGCTGGGCTTTTTTAAAACTGTATTTCCTGTTCTAAGTTGGCTTCACAAGAAAGACCCAAAATAACCTTCACTCTGTGTATTTTGTCCCAAAAAATCAGCTTTTAAAAGTGCTGTCCCCCAAATATTGCACCTTGCTGGTGGAGGGGGGTGGCTTGCACAATGCAGATTTTCCCTGAAATAAAGATTTTAGAGGTCTCACATTGCTCCCAAATGAAGCTGTGGGAGAAGGATTGATTATAAAACATGACAGGTCTGATTTATGATGAAAAATCTGATCTTGATGAGGAAAATGACCTCAAATAATTCAGTGGAAATGCCACCAGCATGGGAATATCAAACCAGCATGTGGAAAATGAGCAGGAAAAATCCCAGTGGCATCCTGGTGTTTCCTGATCTCTTTCCAACGTGGTGATTTTTACATGAGGTCATCATGTGAGATCACATCTGTGCTGCTGTGCCAGAACCTTTCTGGGATCAAAGGTTTTCCCTGGAATCACCACAGACAGGAGTTGCCCAAATCTCAGTGAATTTACAAAAAGCTGTGAGGTCTTTGCAAGGTGTCTCATAAAAGTGGCACGAGCAGATTCCAAACTCAGCACAGCCAGGAATTACCAGCTAAAAGCAGCAGAAATTCCAGCAGGAATGGCAGGGAGGCAGGGATGGGCAAAGAACACAGACCAGGGGAACCAAACCAACACAGAAAGATCCTTCAGGAGCCAAATTTTTCCTGGAGCAACTCGAGAAAAAAGATGCCAAAGACCCTCCTGAGGGAGAAACCAAGCCCTGATTAAACATATGGATGAATATTGTAAATAAAATGTAGGAGTGGAGAGAGTCTGTGGTTTGATCTAAAAAGAGCAGCTCAGAAAGGTCAAAGAATGGGGTAAAACTGATGGGTTTATTCAAGCTCATTCTCAAGGCAGTTCTAGATAATCCTAGGAACAGAAAATCCATTTTTTACCTGGTTTTTCACAGGTTAAACAACTCCAGCATCAAAATAATTCTAAACCAACTTGAAAAAGTGAATACAGAGCAAGGTACTCACACAGAAAAAAATACTGGAGTCCCAAAAAATCTGGGAAAACCAAGGAAGTGGCTTCTGTCAACCCAAAAAACCCTGTCAGCTCTCAAACCCAAAGGCTCCTGCTGCCTGTCAGCACTGAGTCCAACCCCAAAAATAAACCCTGGGCTTTTTCATTGGAATTCAAATTCTCTTATATCCAAAAATATCTATTTCAGTGTTAGATATTTCCAGGATTTCCTAATGGAGGGAGCATCATTTTTATTGATCACTGGCAAGGGCTGGGCTGAACTCTGCTATTGATGGTTTGAGAGCACAGAAAATGTTTGTATTCCAAAATATCCCAGCCAGGATCACCTCCCTTGCTGAGGGATGTGAATTCCTTGGGATGCTCCAGGATCCCACTTTGTGATGACCTCCAGCTCGTTTAATTCATTGTCAAACTTTGCTCAGTGAGACAAAATATTTCTGTTTAATTGGAGCAGCACACACAGTCCTGACACCAAATATTCTCCTTTTAATTCCGTGCAGCACCTGTTTATTGCTCAGAAAAACAATGGGATTTGTTGCTCCCAAATTTTCCTTTCAAATGAGCAATTCTCCCAACAATTCTCCTCTTTGTTACACTTTGCACTGCCCAAAACTGCAGAGATGAGAAGAAAAGTTGAATTTTAAAGCAATTTTCTCTAGGAATAGGTCACAAAGTGCCACAAGTGTTGCTGTTTTCCTGGGATTTTTCATTCCAGCTGCACACAGCTGAGAAGGGCACACACCTGAGCCCATCTGCATCCCAGCTCCAAGGAGAAAACTGAACACAGACTCCTGGAGACAAGCCTGGGATGGCTGATTCCTGCCAGGATACCTGGAGCAGATAATGTCAGATCAGCCATAAAATTAAATTTAATTTAATCCATTTAATCCCAGGCAGCTGCTCCCAAATCCCTCCTCCTTTTTTTTTAGGATGATTCTGAAGCCAACTAGATTTTTAATTATTTTTTAACGCTGAAAATAATTTTTACTTTCATTTTTCTCCTCACAAAATATTTAATTCTGATCTGTTTGGGGTTGGATATTGGAAAATCAATTCTTTTTGTGGTTTTGCTGCCTTCTTTCCCTACTTTTACTGCCTCCCAGAGAAGTTGTGGATGTCCCATCCTTGAAAGTGTCCAGACTAGGCTGGAAAAATCTGGGATAATGGAAAGTGTCCCTGCCCATGGCAGGTGTGGAATGTGATCCCCTTAAACCCTCATCCCAAACCATTCCATGATTCCATGATATTGCAGTTTTTTCTCCCTGAAACAAATAACTTTCCAAATTAGGAAAAAAAAAAAAGGAAGTCTGGGAATTTTTGTAGCTTTTGCTTTTTGCACTCTGCTGGGTCAAAAAGAATCCAGTGATTTTTAGTTGATTCAAATATTTTGCACCAATTTCTGCTTTAATCATAATTACAGTCAAAATGCAAACAGATGACAAAGCCATTTATCATTTTAATAAAATGCTTGCCTTGACAGAGAAAACACCATCCCTCACAAAATCAACATTTGGAATTCATCTGGCATTTGAATGAATTCAGAAAAAATTCACAAGGAATGGCACTTCTTGTACTGACAGCAAGGTCTGGCTAATAAAGCCCAGCCCAATGGCTCAAGAATGTGACTTTTAAAGTCCATTTCTTCAGCATCAGTGCTTGGAAATATTTGGATTAAAGGCTGATGGATGCCGTGGATGCAGAATCATTAGGAAAATCAACTTCTAATTTGTGTTTTCCCATCTGAGCAAAGCAGGTTTAAGGAGATCTTATTCACTCCCAGGGAATAATTTAAATATCATTGATTTTCTTTATGAATTCACTTCCCTTTTTTACACTTATGCACTAATCCACAGTTAAAGGATTTGAGTTTTTCGTTGTAGGAAATTCTGAAGGGATAAAACCACACATGTCCCTGGAAACGTCAATAATTTAAGGAGGGAAAATGAGGAATGTCAAAAGCTCAGTATTGACAAAGTCTGGGAAGTTGGATCCCACTGCTGTAATTTGATAATTTGTATTTATCTGAGAGATGAGGCTGAAAGGAAAACGCTTCCTATTTGATACTTCAGGCAAGGAAAAAAACAACCTAACAATAAATGCTTACAAAACAATCTGGCTGAGCCTGATTAATGGAACAGGAAATAAGATTAAAACTGTTAAAAACATGGAATGTTCACTCTGGAAAGCTCTGGCTTTGGAGGGCTGTCATTCCTTTTTCATTATCCAACTGTCATCAGCGAGACCAAATTCTCAAATTCTGCTCTTTTAAAGATCAGGGACAGAGGTTGAAAGAAATCAACTTTGACAGCAGACTCCAAATGGATTCCACTGGCTTCCCATTAAAATGAACAAGGCATTACTCAACACATGGGAAATGAAAGGATTTTCTTTTTTCAATAAAATAACCCCACCTTGAATAAAATAATCTTTAACTTTTGAAAAGACTTCAAAGAAAAACCTCTAAATTAAATCTTCACAATGGAGCATCTCTAATGAAGATTTTTACAACTGAAGTACCTCAAAAATGTTCTGTATAATGGTATTTTCAGAAAGAACAGGAGAAAGTCACACCTGGGAAATTTTATCTGCTCATTTTTAGATCCATCATTCAGAATTCTGCATTTCCAGCACCCAGAATCCTGGATTTCTTCAGCTGTTACTTCTCTACTCCAAATAATGCTATTTTCAAAAAGACCAGGAAGAAGTCACTTCTGGACAGTTTTATCTGCCCATTTCAAGGTCAATCATCCAGAATCCTGGATTTCCAACATCCACAATCCCAGATTTCCTCTACTACTTTTTCTCTACTCCAAATACAGTAAAAGGACCTAAATGAGGGGGGACCAAATTTGGACTTTGGAATTTTGGAATTTGGAAAATCCCCATGGAAGAAGGAGAGAAGTTCCCTGAGTTTGGGGCTTTTCTAACCTGCCACAAATGGTCCTGCAAGACCATTGTGGAATTCAGGAGGGAATTGTCACATCCCCAGGTCAGGGACAAACACACCCCAGGGGTTTGGGGGTCACATCCTGCTCTTGGGACAGACCCAGAGGCTCAGGGGCCATTCCTGGGGTGACTTCACCCCGCAGGGATCACAGGAGGAAATCAAACTTCTCTTTTCAAATTTCTCTCTCTCTTGACTTGTGGGGTGGCTCTGAGGCCACACCCAGACTCATTCTGTTCTCTCTGTTCCTATTCTAAGGTCTGACAACGATTTTTTTGCACTGATCCATCACAAATCCCATTGACCTGGCAGGACAACATGATCCATGCAAGCTGACCCCAAAAGGCAGCGATGTGGTTCATCCCCCAGAGGCTCAGCCTCTCTCCCCACAAACTTCTCCCTGCTCACACTTCCAGCCTCACCACTCTCCTGGCCTTGACCTGAACTCACAGCCCAAAAATCTCCCAATTCCTACTCATTTTGAGGACTTTTTCCTACACTCTCAGCATTTTCTCCTCCCAGCTCTTACACCCGCTGGTGCTGGTGCATCACAAACCCCACACAGACTCCACGCAGGACAGGCTGGGCTGGATTTCACACAATCCCAGCATGGTTTGGGTTGGAAAGGACCTAAAAATCCATCCCTGCCATGGGCAGAGACACCTTCCACCATCCCAGGGGCTCCAAATCCCAGTGTCCAGCCTGGCCTTGGCACTGCCAGGGATCCAGGGGCAGCCACAGCTGCTCTGGGCACCTGTGCCAGGGCCTGTCCAACCTCACAGGGAAGGATTTATCCCAAATATCCCATCTAAGCTGTTCCTCTTTTAGTTTGAAGCCATTCCTGTGTCCTGTCACCCTGATCCTTGTCCAGGTTCCCCTGGCACCTCTCCTGTGCCATTGCTGTGGGATGAGTCCCTCATGGGCAGTGCCACCACTCCCACAAGTGTAAACTGGAAATTCAGTAAATCCCAACACTTCCTCCTGCTGAACTCCCTCGTGCTCTTTAGCACAAACATTTAGCAACATTCCAGAGTGACAGATTTCAGGAATAAAAATTGTTGTCATTAAAAAAATAAATAAATAAAATCAAAAGGCAATTTTTGCCAAGAGATTCATTCAGCCAGGCCTGGTGGGAGCACAGAGTTTGTATCAAAGGCAAAGTGACTGAAGCAGTTCTGCTTTTGCTTCCAGCCCAGGCAGGAACTGATAGCTCTGAGTGGATAATTGATGGAGCAGGAGCCAATTAATCCCAGAAGATTGGGAATCAAACAGAGCAAGTTCAGCATTTCAAATCCTCACTCCACGAGAGGAATTCTGGTCACAGGACACCAAAGAAATGGCTACAGAGGATGGTTTTCCAAGCAGACTTTCCAAATGTTCCTCCCTGAATAAAGGCAATCTATCCCACCTAATTAAAACAGCAGCTGAGGGCAGGAATTACAATTGGGCTGCTGAGGGGGCATTTTAATGTCTAAATCAAGGAGCAGCTCATTTTTCCCACTCCAAATTCCCTCCTCATTCTTTCAGAAAACAACTGAGGATCATCTTTAAGCATCTTACAGTGCTCTTCTGGTAGGGTTTTATTTTAATAGATGTGCAAACTTAATCCCAAATTCAGGATCTTGGATTATCCTTCTTCCATTTATCAGAATTCTGTAGATAAAATTTATTTATTGCTCAGCTAGTTTGAAATATTTCAAGGATTCTATAAAGTTGGCCTGGAAATGGAGTTGAACTACGTGAAGGATTAAATCTCTGAACACAAACAAAAGTTAATCAACTGTCCAATTTCACTGTATTTAACATTGCCTTGTTAAAAAACTCTCTAAATCACACAAGTCTGCTTTGAGAAAGAGAAACTGATCCTTCAGCTGGGGCTGAATTTTTAAAAGGGATGGTTTGGTGCCCAAAGTTGGCAAAAATCCACTGTTTTAACAGAGAGAAGAGATGAAAAAGAGGAGCCATTTCCCATTTTTAGTCATCACAGATTCCCAAAGCTGTGACCACCCCAAAATCCCATTTAACCCTGCCACACAAAATGTGGGAACCCTGAACTCCTCAAGATTCCCTGTAGGAGTGGGAAGGGAGAGGGAATTTCCCCTGAACTCCTTTTCTCCAGGTTAAAAATTCCCAAATCCCACCTGGCTTGGGATTTGGGATGTGAGGCAGGGATTCCCAGGCAGGGGATGCTCCAAGACACCCCAAATATTTCAAATAAACGAGAGTGGAGCACAGGAATGGGATGAGGGAAACGTGGAGCACCAGGACAGGGCTGGCATCACATGACGAGAAAAATCATAAATGAAGAGCAGGGAAAAAAATAAACAAAACAAAAAAGAAATGATTTCTCCAGATGAGTCCTGATAGCTTTGTGAGCACTGCCAGCCTACAAGCAGAGATTTTTATTAGCAACAGCTCTAATAAGAGGCAGCTTAGACCTCTGCCTCCTATCAAGGTGGAGAAAATGATTTTTCCTTATATTTAAAAGATTATCACTTCCTATCTCATCTCTTCTTATTAAGTTTACAGCAATATTAAAACAAGATTTGGGTGAATAAAGAACATAATATACTCCAAAATAGAGAATGTATTCTTTGGAGCATTATAAATGCTCCTGTCTGCTTGAATGGAATTTTAATGGAACAAACCCACTTTCTCTGAGGAGAAAAATCAAAAAATAGGCAGAAAATATTCCCCTTTTCCAAAAGCTACATTAAAAAATCTTGTTTTACAAGCACAGATCACTGGGAACTGAGGGACTATCAAAGAACTGGAACAGATTAATAAATCACCTCTGGTCATCCTTCCCAGCAGCCAGAACGTTCCACAAATGGAAAAAAGCAATTGGGGGATCAAATAAATTCCTGTTTGATAGTAAACGAAAATGGAAGTGGATTTTGCCACCTCTCTGTGCATTTTGCTGCTTTTGATCAGAAAGGCAGAGAAAAAGGAGAGATTTGTGAGGTGAGAGGGACTCTGGGTGGGGAGTGGAGCTGGAGAAGCTGCCTGCCAAAAAGGCCAAAATATTATTATATTCTTCTATTAAATAATAAATATTATAGATAATAAACATAATAAATAATACATAATATATAATACATATTATTGTATTATTCTCTTAAATAATAAATAAAATATAATAACATTAAAATACACTAATAAAAATAATAAAAATTAAAATAAAAATTGATACTAATACTACTACTAATAATAACAAATAATAGGTTTTAAAATGGGCCAAATTTGTTTCAGTTTTGGAGCTCAGTTTTTATCCTCCTGGGCACAGTTTTATCCTGTTTTAAGCTTCCAAATTAAATGCAAACTTTCTCCAAACCCATCCTAAATTCTGCAGTGAAACTACAAATTAGTCACGCAGAAATCTGTGTTACATGCATATATTATTATACATATTTATATAAGAATATATTATTTAACAGAAATATGATTATTTAACAGAAGTATTCCTGTTTTCCTTACAACATCAATTTTCCTGGAGATATTTTGGATGATATTGATCAGCAAATCAGAGAATTTTTCCTCAAGCCTTTTTTTAATCCCAAGTTTTAGGACTGCTTTAAAAGAAAATGTCTCCATTGTCATTTGCTACAATACTACTTTGCCTAAAAATTAAATTTTCAGAACTAAATACGGTGCTTTGGATTAATTACTCTGAGGGACAAAGTGGGGACCAGCTCCATGAACACCAAATTAAAAAGTTTGTGCACAAAAATCCTCAAAGCAAACCCAAAAATCCTGCCTGTAAAATGCTTCTATTTAAGTATAATTAACTATTTAAACACTTTTATTTATCCATAAATACTCTGGGATGTCGCAGGGAGTTTGCACAAAGCACAATTGTTTCCAAACTATTCTTTTCTTTTTGCTCCTAAAACCAGGAGCAAATTTAGGAGAATTTACTACAATTCCTGAAGAACTATCAGTTAAAAATAATAATTAATTTTTTTCCAGACCAATCAAGGAGTTTTTAAGTTCCAGCTGAGCTGCACTGAGTTTTTAATTGAATTTTTTTTTCTTGTAACAACCATTTCTCTGTGTGTGTTATTCCAGGAGCTGTGCTGGAATTGGGAAAACCTTTTGGAATTCCACAGAAATTATCCCAGCAGCTCATTTCTGCCTCTCCAAATTCCCTCTCATTCCTTCAGAAAACAACTGAGCATCATCTTAATGCTACTGCCCTCTGCTGCTCCTGGATTAGGGATGGGGAAAAAATTCCTCACTTGGATTAATTAGTGACTGAGCAACTCAAATAAAGCATTGTGGTGTATTTAAATCTAGAATATTCCAATTAAATGAATTATACACAAATCAAATTTGCATGTCATTTGTGCAAATTAAATTTGTGCAATTTAAAAATTGCATTAGAAGGTTCTTGTCTTATTTTTGGATAATTTAAGTAGGCATATTTTAATAATATTTTAATATCTGGAAAAGAATTATCTGAGAATATTTATCCATCCTGGTAAATGAAATAAAGTTCAATTTTGAGAGGTTTAAATTACTTCAAGGGAGTGCCTATGGATCCCTGCTCCAGACTGGAATAAAACATGGGAATAAACAAGTCTGGGAGTGGAAAACTTTGAATTTAAAAAAGTCAATAATATTGATTTTTGGGATAATATATTCAGTTTGGGGTTATATATGGAGCTTTAGGATAATATATTCCATTTTGGATAACAGTGTATTATTGTAAAGGGGCAAAATTCAGGAAAAGCAAATGCAATTCCTGCTCCATCCAAAACAGCAGGAGTGAGGCTCCCAGAGCATCCCTCTGATCCCAGGCTCACCTGGGACACCCCTGTGGCCACAACTCAGAAAATCCCAATTTTTTTTTTTTTTGGAAAAACAACGTGGCAGAAGCAATCCTGCAGATTTATCTCCTACTAAAGCTCTTTGCACTCGCTGGCTTTTTCCTGCCAGACCCATCCTGGGTTTTCCTGCTTTTTCCCATTCCCCTACAGTGAATTAAATGCTGCAATTGTCCCCAGTTTTTCATTCCTGCAGCAGAACAAATCGTTGGCTCTCCGTGAACACACAAAATCCTATTTTAGATTTTAAAGGACATCAACTTTTCCATTTAAGAACCAGGCAATAATTAAAGACTATTTCTCTGGTGCCATTTAATTAATCCCTAAATTGGAGAAACACTGGCAATGAGGGTTTAGAACATGGAATGGCTATAAAACAGAATTAAGGAGTGGGAAACTCTTGGAATTGTCCAGTTTTTTATATCCCAGGTGTATCCCTGAAGCACAAGACACACTGAACATTTCCTGGGGTGATCAAAACTCCAAGGAAAAAAAGAATGGAGGTGGGGAAGAAGCAGGGCAGGTAATCAGAGGAGATATGGATGAAAATTTCTGGTCATTCCTAAGGATAAAATGCAAAGAGCAACAAAAGAAATTCCCACTTTTCTGAGGTTTCAAGGCTCAGCTAATGTGAAGCTTTAATTATTTTTGCAGTTTGGGGTTTTTATTAAACGTGCACTGAAATCTGAAACTTGCAGCTAATAGAACACATGTGGAGGTAGACAGAGCTCCTCTGGAATGATTTCATTCATTCCATGCACAGGGATGCCAGAAAAACAAAATCTGAGCTCAGAGCAACCACCAGGACACAGAAGGCAAGAGGGAGGAGAAGTTCCAATCAGGAAAATCCTGCAGAAAAGCCAAGGTTTGGTACCTGAACACCTGGGAGATTTCCCTGCTACCATCTCATCAAGATTTGTGCTGTTTTCTGACTCAGCTCCCAGGAACTTCCCAAATTCCTGCTCTGGGAACCTTTCACTTGGAATTGGGATGGAGAAGCTGCAGCACCAAACCTCACCTGCACAGGGGAACCCCCAGCAGCTGCTCTGTGCCCAGAAAATCAAGGAAAACAGGAATTTTCTCTGGGAAATATTCACAGGGAGCATTCAGCAGCCAGGCTCAGATTCGTAAATATATATTCAATAAATTATCCTTTAGTGAGGATATATTTATTATTCAGCTGAAAACACTCAGTCACAGAAGCCCCACATTATTCCTGATCATCCATATTCCTGAGTATCCATATTAGCCTTCAAAAAAATCCAGGAAAAGACCTGGAAAATAATGGACAGGTGGGAAAATTCCAGGAGTTTTCTTGAAGCAGCTGACTGGAAGCTGCTGCTCTGTGCTGTGTTTCCCTGCCCTCATCCCAAGGTTCCCTGCTCTCATCCCAAGGAAAAGGGATCAGTTCCAGCTCCCAGCCTTACACCACCAGCAGGGTTTAGCTGAGCTGGTTTAACTCCTTCTCCTGGACAATTTTGGGGGCTCACAGCTCCCACACAGCACCCCAGAGCTCCCCTCTGCTCACCCCCCTCCAGTGCTTCAGCTGCTGTGGAAGCTTTCAGTAATTAATAATTGAAATCCCTTAAATATCTGCTTGCTCCTGGTTTTTAATCCACTCAAAAATACCCAGCAAATGCTTCTGGAAGAGCTGAGGGTTCCTGGGAATGTTCCTGGTGATGCTCAAGGCACTGAAATTCCTTCACACCAAAATGCAGCTGAGTGAGGAAAAAACAAAATCCCAGCACATGGTCCTTTGTTTTAACCAAAGTTTAAAAGCAGAGCTCAGAGCACAGATAGTTAAATAAAATTCCCTAAAAACTGGATGTCAAACTGATTTCCCATCCATGTGTACACACCCAGCAACCACTGAGGCAGGAGAGAGATTATCCCAAATCTGAGTGATAGTACAGATAGATAGATAACATCATTGAAATCCCAAAAAAGAGAATTAATCATGGTTTTCTTCCCTAGTTCACATCTGTGACACAGCCCTGTGCATGCACAGACATGTGGACACACAAATTTCCACAGGAACAGAAAATACAAAGGGAAAATAATGTTGTGAGGTTTTAATTACAAATGAATTCAATTTAATCTACGTGCCACGCTCAGAGAGATTTAAAGCCACCCAGCATTAAGGTGTAATTTGGACAGCAATATTTCACAGAGAAGGAAAAAACCCAATAAATACCAAAATAACATCTCCAAAAATCACCTTTCCAAGATTCACTTCTGCAAAAGCACCTCTGAAGTAGCCCTGAGCAAAGAGCATTTACAGGGGTTTATTTTCTTGTTGGAATGCAAATACTGCCAAGTTCAGAGTGCTGGGGGCTCCAAACCCTGCTGATGGCAGAGGCTCCATCCCAGGCAACCAAATGTCTCCCAATTTATTCAGATTCACCAGAAACCAAACAATTCCTCACACTCTGATTCAGTAATTATTGCAGAACAGAGCTAAAAATGCCTTAAATATTTGCTTGCTCCTTTTTTTATCCACTAAAAATAACCATAACTAACAAAATTCACTAAAAAATAACCATAATTTAAAATTTTCCCAGCAATGGAAACCCTGCTGATGGCAGAGCTTCCATCCCAGGCAGGATCCCAAATGTCTCCCAGTTTATTCAGAATCACCAGGAACCAAAATTCCTGGTGAACCTGACTTGTTTTACTGACTGAAACTTTAATTTCATTTAATATCTGGAAAACTCAATTTTAAAACAGATATACCAACAGTAAACATAGTAATAGTCACATTCTGATTCGTGTGGCCTGGAAGCTTCTTGCAGGAGGGTTTTTGTGCTCTGTTTTAGCAGAATTTAACATTTTAAGTGTGTCTGAGATCAAATGTGAGCAGATCTGGGAATGCTGACCTCAGTTCCATGGTCACTGACTCCTCAGCCAAGGAAAAGCAGCTTTTCCTCACCTGCAGTTTGCAGGAGCACCTCATAAAATCTGCTCCTCAATAAGAACAAGAGCAGATCTGCTTCCCTCAGCACAGCCATGCCATGGAAAAGGGTAAAATGGAAAAAAAAAAGAGTAATTGCTTGGAAAAATGTTGGGTTCCTGGGGACTGGAGGAGAGCAGACAACACCCTGGGCAGGGGACAGGCCAAAGGGGGGAGAAAACATCCTTGCAGGAATGCTGAACCAAGCTGGGCCTAATATGAAATATTTCCATCGGGTTTTATCCCTTTGCAAGTTATTTCTTTCACCAGAGCAAGTTATTTCTTTCTTGGCTCTTTAAAACAGGCACTAAAAATGGGGATTATCCCAATCTACATCAAAGAGCAAAGGAAATGCTGCTTCACCCCAGTCGTGCTCCTACCTGCCCGTCCTGACCCACGTGCACTTGGTGGATCTGCAGGTTTCCCTGGAAAAGGAGAGAAGGGACAATCAGCACAAGTTTGGCATTGCAAAAACTGCAAAAAAAAGAAATCCATTTCAATATGAAGGAAATCCATGAATTTAGGAAGTTCTGCTGAAGGTTCTTCAGGCAATCCAGCTCCACTCAGCCTCAAAAGCAAGGAGTTTTCCCACCCAGAATGTTTTGCTTTTGGATGTTCAGTAACTTCCTAAAATTCATCATTTTTTAATTATAAATTCAAAGATAATCTGGTTTTATGCAAATTTTTTCTGAGGTAAAACTTTTGGTTTTCCTCCTTTATATAAACCTGCAAATTGAAATCTAGCCCTTACTAGCCCAGAACTAGCAATCTAACACTTTTACAGGGTTGCAGAGCTATTTACTATTTGCTTTTTATTTATCCTCATTCCATACTGAAAACCAGCACAGTTCTATTACAGGGATTGCATCTATTAAAAAAAAAATTTAAAAAAAGAAAATTCTCAATAAATCAAAGTATTTTAAGCTCCAAAGTCCAATCAGGAAATCTTTATGACATGAAGTTTTTATTCACATGCTCACAGATGTCTTTCCAAAAGTACACTTGGATTAAGGAGAGGCAGCTTCCCAAAAGAGCCTTGCAGTGAAACAGCACATTTTGGAGGACAAAATCCCCATTTTTGTGCAGTTTCTCCTGCTGGCAGCTCCTCTCTCACTTGTGTACATTGTCATCAATTTAAAACCAGATGTTTTCATCTGTCAGGGACAAATGCAGCCTTTGAGAGTCCCACAGACAAGAAGAGCCAAAGGATCCAGGGTGTGCTGGAACCTCAGGATCCATTCCAGCACTCTCTGCTGAATCATCAGTTTTTTGGTGATTCTTTACCCAAAAACTCCTTCAGTTTTATGGCAGCACCACACATCAGAGCCAGGATATTTTAATCCTTTCTTCTCTCTCTCAAGGCCTGACAGGCCCTTCAAAGGACAAGCCTTTAACTATAATATTTATAGAATTTTTATGATAATATTTATTCTCCAGTAGCTGCCTGTGTTAACAATATTCCTTCACAAAGTGGTTTTATGAGCTGTGATTTGGGTTCTTTGGACAGGGATTAAACCAAGCCAGGCAGATCCACTTCCCAGCGAGGGAAAAACTTTGACAGGGAAATGGGACAGATTCAAACTGTTGCCTGTATTAATGTTTAACCTGATTTTTCTATTCTTTCTGCATTTAAACAAAGTGCACCAGAAATCCAGGAGCAGTTTCAGCCGTCAGGAGATTTTTAAATAACCAATAACTGCAGGAAATCCACAGGGAAATCCACCTGGATTTGGGAACTGAGCCAAAATTGGAGGGTTTAGGATTGAATTTATCCATTTCCAGTTATCCATATCCATTTATCCATCCCATTCCACTGAATTATTTTTCTGGAAAAGAAAATTAAGAAGTGCAAATGCTGCAGTGCCAGATAAGGTGGTCAGGAATGGAGGGCAAATTCATTCTGGAATATTTCTTGGTGGCTGAAGGTTTCTCCAACTCCTGTTCAACCATTAAAGGCCCTGAATGTTCTGACCACATTTAGATCATCAACCTAAACAGAATCATTTCATTTTAAGTAGTGCAATCACCTGGTTTTCTATTAAACTCCATCAGTACTAAATTTCCAAAGCTTATCAGCCTTATGCAACAATTAACACACACACTGAGTTGTTTTGGCTGGTGAGGGAGGGGAAAATAAATCAAAATAATAAAAATAAAATAAACTTCAATAATAATAATGCTGAAAAAGAAACCCCAAGAGCCCAGAGACAGAAGCAGCAGGTTCTAAAGCACATTTTGTGCTGGCTCCAGCCCCTTGCCTCATTTTCCCCCAGCTCTCAGGGCTCCTGAGACCCCCAGGCTTTGCTCACCTCGCTGTCCTGCGTGATCTGCACCTGCTCTCCCTGGGGCACCTGGGCTATGTGGAGATGGCCCTGTGGGATCCACAACAAAAGAAAACACCAAGGAGCATCAGAGGAAAATCACAGCTCCAGGAACAGCTCCTGCCTCGGAGGCAGCAGAGGTTCATGGAGAGAAGCAAAACGTGCACTGAAACCATTGAGGAGTTCCTAAAATGCAAAGTGCACCTGGACTGCCCCAACTTTGGATGGGAGTAAAAGCAGAGGGACTTGGACCAAAGACTACAGGGGAAGGAAAATAGCAGGAATAATAATAATAATAGTAATAATCATCATCATCTTCTAACAAGTGTATTTTTCTATTGCCTTTTTAGCTGGTACATAAAGCCTGGGGTTGACTTGCTCTGTTGACTGAAACTTTGATTCATTTTAAAGATCTGGAAAACTCAGTTTTAGAAGAGATAATAACCAACACAGTTTTAGGACAGATAATAACCAACAGTTAATATCTCCACGAGTGACATTTCCAAAGGTATCTCATTTTCCACCTATTCTTGCTCATTCACTGGAGCACAGACCATGCTAAGGACTCTCAGCTGCTGGGATCTGGCAGGAAAACATTAATTTGAACAATCCCCCTGATTTATATTGGTGAGAATCTGCCCTGATGGTTTTAATCCTGTAATATTTGGTATTGCTGCCCATTCCCACCACTCTCCTGGTCCCCTTTGCTGCCAGCAAGGACAAGAGTGGCTGGAATTCCTTGTGCATCCTGGCCAGGCCAGCCACTGTGATTTACCTGAGGGGAGATTGGATTCTAAATAACCTCCTGGAGCTTTTATAAAGCTTTGTGTTCATTTTAATATGCCTGCATGAGATGAAAGATAATCATTTGGAATTCTGTCAAAGGCCCCTCTGATTTTATAACACAAGAACAATTGCCTGTGATTTTCAAAGACACACAGATCCCTCTATTTCCAACAGTTTCATTTCCTTTGGAAGGAAACTGCCTATTTATAGGGAGAAAAACCACACTGAAAGTGTCCCTCTGACAATAGGGGCTGGAGAGAAAATTATAGCACTGCCCAGCCCAGGGGGAGATTAAAATCACCTTCCCTCCTTCACATCAAACTCCCAGTGCTCCCAGGAAAAAGATGGAATGTTTAGAAGATCCATTTATAGCAGTTTTTTCCCTGGATTCCACAATTTGAAGGATAATTAATATGTCCAGGTCTTTTAATGAGGCAAGTTTTTATCACTTCCATCTATAAACAAACCATCTGTTCTATTAAAGTGATATATTTAATGTAATTTTCCTTTCTGTCTTTCAAGACTTGAAAAGTCTTTTCAGTCATCAGTTAAATCTCACCCACAGATCCATAGGAAAATGCACTTTTAAAACATTCATGGGATTCAAAAGACAAAGAAATTCCCAGGATAATATTGAAAAGTTATGGCAAAAGTGAAGTGGAAAAGGAAGATTTCCACCCAGCTCCTGCACAAAGAGAATTCTTTCTGAGGACACTTCTTAAAAAGAATTTGAATTTCAAACAATCCTTGTAGTGCCCAGTGGGACACAAGAATTAAAGTGAAGGTGGTTTTTTTTCAAAGTACACGAAAACCACAGATAAAAACCATCAGGCCTAAGTGGTGGTGGGAGTGTTAGGCTTAAAAAATGTCAATATTTAGAACTTTCACTGATAGACACAGAGCTCCACAAACACACATGGGAAAGATTCAGCTCCCAGATGTTCAAAAGTGCCTGAGAATGCAGTTTTACAGAAAAAAACAAATAAATAAATGTGATTTTGTTGTGGAAGTCACACCAGAACTACCTCTGAAGTATAAATCACTAAGTAAACACAGCCAGGAAAAGGCTGATAATTCTCTGTATAACAACCAAAGTGCATTGATTTCTACTGATTGCGTAAGGAAATCCTGCATGGAATTTTTTTTGTCACATAACTCTAATTTTTTTTTTCCATATGTGTTTGTTTTCTGGACACCTTAAGTGCTGGCAGGTTATGATTTCAGACTCCAAGGTGACAGTGCAGCTGGAGCAGGGTTTAGGAAAAGGTGAGGACATACTACTTGGACTTGTCCATCCTCTCCAATCTGGTGGATCTGGACCTGCTGAGCGTTGGCCAGGGCGTAGTGCAGGGCCTGGGGCTGGTTCTGCTGCATCTCACTGGAGGCTGACACCGAGCTCTGCGACCCCTCTGCAAGAAACCAGACCAAATTCCAGCTTTATTCCGTGTGCATCCCCCAAAGTGCTCCTAAACCCCCACGGCAATCCAACCCAGTCCCTGGGCACAGATCATTCAACATTCCTGGGCACGGTGGGCGCTCGCTGCAAAGCCCACAGAACTCCAAAAAGGCTGGCAGAGCTACTGCTGAAAAAAAAAATCACTTTTTGGGATCTAAATCCCACATTCTGCAGCTGGAAAAGTCCCATCAGAACAAAACCCCAGAGGTTTCCTGAGGAATTCAATGGTTTTTGATCACTTGAGAACAATTTCTGCCATCACCACCCCAAGGACACCTTTAAAAACCCATCCTGCCTATTGTGAGAAATGAAATTGTTGTGACAAATGAACTTAATATTATAATTATTTATAATTATAATATAAATAATAATATTTTATCTTTAAGTCTTATATTTCGTTATTATAATAATAGTTAACATTATTATAATAACATTAATATTATTATAATATAGTTAATAGTTAACAATATAATAATAATAGTCAATACTTAAATTTCCTCATTATGAATTATATTAATATTAAATTATTAGACTAATTAATAATCATTATTCTAAATAACTATAAATTATTTTAAATTTATCATCATAAATAAAGGGAATCTCACAATTGTTTTCCAAGATCCATCCCCTACAATTCATACTGACACACGTGAGGTCTGGAATTGTATTTCTGACCTGCAAAATGACAGGTGGATTTCTTGATTTATTAAATTTAAACACAACTCACACTGCAGAGTGGAAATGTCCCTGAAAAGGGAATGCTAAACATAAAAAATGAGAGTTATCTTCATGTAACAGGGACAAAAACCACCAGGAAAACCTCAGTGGGATTTCCAGAGGGTAAAAACTTGTAATGGACACATCATAGATCCATTCTGAGGTTTTCCAGCTGCAGGGAAAGGATTCTTCTAAACAGAAGAGGCAAAAGGCAAGTACAAATGACAGAAACCATTAATTTTTAATATCTCCACTAAATACTCCAAGATTTATTCTGCAAACACACTGTTAGTTCTGCAGGAATGAGCTTTATCCACTCAAATATTTTAATGGGAATGTTCTCTAATAAAATCAGCCATTTAAGTTTTTTTTTTTTCCCTCCTGTCTGCAAATGTTTGGGCACGAAGATAATTTTGAGGTTTAGGTCTGAGCATGGGAACTGGGAACTCCAAACCACCAAGTTAATATTTATTTATTTGTTGAAAAGTTGGGTTGGTTAACAATTCAGGCAGCTCTGATCCTGTTAACGAGCTGGAACACAGAATTCCAGCCACAAATTTCCACAGGAACCCAGGGAAACACAACAAACCCAATTTTTTTCTGCCTGTTGGGCACACCTTTAATCCCTCACATCTCAGCAAGAGACTACAGAGCTTTTAGAATTCCTTACATGCAGCCTTGGTGCTCTCTGTGCAATTCCAGCTTTTTCTGAACTGCTGTAGAGTGGAATTTGCTGTATGGAATTCCTGGTGGGATTGAGGAATCCCAACTGGATGAAAAGTGCTGAACTTTGTAAAAAAACTGCCCCATCAACCAGATAAAAATGTCATTTTTAATCAAATAAATGATAAATGGCATTTAGCCACCAAATAAAAATGGGATTTTTCCAACTGGGATATCATTGGCTTTGCCATGGCCCCCCAAAAGAAATGGATATCCTGGAAAAATCCTTACCTGAGCCTCTGTCTTTCACTTTTTCACTCATTTCCATTAATTTATTCCTAATATTTGATGCAATTCACTTATCTACTTTTTTTTTAATTTACAAATAGCATTTTGTTGGGATGACTGAGAAAATGCACTGCTATGATCTGCTCCTTCAGGGCTCCCAGCTCAGGATTTTGTGAACAAATTCCCTCAGGATTTTGAGGAATAAATTACCTCAGGATTTTGTGAACAAATTCCCTTGGGATTTTGAGGAATAAATTACCTCAGGATTTTGAGAACAAATTCCCTCAGGTTTTCAGGGAACAAATTCCCTCAGGATTCTGAGGGACAAATTCCCTCACGATTTTGAGGAATCAATTTCCTTGGGATTTTGAGAACAGATTTCCTCAGGATTTTGGGGAACAAATTCCCTCAGGATTTCAGGGAAAACACTCCCTCACGATTTGGAGGAACAAATTCCCTCACGATTTTGAGGAACAAATTCCCTCAGGATTTTGTGGGACAAGTTCCCCCAAGATTCTGAGGGAAAATTTCCTTCAGGGCTTGGTTTTTCCTTTGTGTTTCCCCGTTTTTTCCTATGGAATTCAACTTAGTTAATTACGACTCAACCTCAACCAAACCACAGTGTCTAAATACAGAATCCTTCATTTATAATATTTATTTTCTGATTAAGTTATGTGATAAAAGATTATCAAAGAAATAAAACCCGCAGCAGAGAAATATGTATTTTTATATATTTATGATATTCACATACTGAACTGCATTTTTAACTGTAAGGCCCAAAAGTCTTGATTTTTAAGACATTTTTTGGCTTCAGAGGACAGAAATCATTGTGCTTTTTGAAGGTGCATATGGAGCCACAGCCTGGACAAACCTCTCCTATGGTCACCTATAAATAGATTTAAATTTGGATTCACTGCAACAACCAAAATTGAGGAGTTTTTTTCTCTATTTTGTTGGATTTTTTGGTGTTTTTCTCTCCTAGGAAGAAAGAAAAGAGAGGATTCAGCCATATCTGAAAACAAAACATCCTTTATGAGTCCTGTTTTCCCTCTCTTCATCTCAGGGCAGACAAAGGGAATATTTATCCACTTTTATAAACATTCCCCACTCCAAACAAACACAACCATGAGGAGCACACCCAGCTTGGGGAGAGGAGCTGTCAGCAGTGAGAAATCCTTGGAAACCATCGAGCCTCACATTTCCAGTTGGGATTTTTGGAGAACCCCTGGGAGGAGGAGCCACAGCTGAATTCCAGAATTTTCCACGAGTTCCCAAGGGACAACTGGGACACGAACCCTGCAGCGCATTCCCAAAGAACCTTCAAGGATATATGGGTTCAATTCTCAGCTAAAATCACTTTTTAAGCCAGGATCTTTGGCGTTTTCTCATCTGTTCCTATTTATCTGTTGAGGATTTTCATTTTCATGGAACCATGGAATTGTTAAGGGTGGAAAAGACCTTTAAGATCATCAGGTCCAACACCACCACCATGGTCACCACCGACCACATCCCCAAGTGCCACATCCATGGGATTTTTGGACACTTCCAGGGATGGAGACTCCACCACTGCCCTGGACAAACTATTCCAATGCTGGACAACCCTTTCCACAAAGGAATTCTTCCTGATTCCAACCTAAACTTCTCCTGGTGCAACTTTAAGGACATCTCCTCTCACCCTGCCCCCTGTTCCCTGGGAGAAGGCACAGATTCCACAGCAGGAGGGATTCACACTTAGGAATTCTGGAATTAAAAATTGTTTCCCTGGTGCCCAGAGCTCCACCCTCATACCTCTCCTCACAGACAGGAATGCATCCCCTCGTTGTAGTCCTAGCGAGGGAAGGATAATGGATGTATTAATCATCCCCAAACCCAAAAAAAGCAGGAAAAAACCATTCCAGAACAGTGGAAATAAAGCTGTAAACTATCATCTCCCCCTGCCTCAGCCCCAGTTGTGTGGAACAGCTTTGAAGATTTGGCTGCACATCTAATTTTTAATGCGACACCTCAGCACAGGCCTAAATCTACAGAGAAATCCCAAAGTCAGGGAACTAATTAAAAATTCCAACATGGAAAACTGTGATAACAGCCTGAACAATCTGAAGAGAAATGTAAAGAAAGGAAGAAGGCACTTCTCAATTAGTCCTCCTCCCAAACTCCTCATTCCTACAGCATTCCCTGCACAGACTCCAACCCTTTCCAAAGGCACATCCAGTGAAATTATCATGGCAGCCATGTGGATGTTTCTGCTTGGGAAAAACATGGGGAAAACACACCTTAGGTACTGAAATGTTGGCTCCAAGAACAGAGCCAACCACAGCAATCAACACCTCCTTTCCAAAAAAAAAGCAATGGATTCAAGCAAACAGCCAGGGAAAATCAGGAAAAGCAACTTCTGCCTGAATTTAATAGTCGGTTAAGTGTAGAAAAATCTTAATTAACATCTCTGGGGGTGAAGGACAAAGAAAATCCATTTGTGTTTTCCCACCAGGCTCCCCAAACATGATTTTCCCTGCAGATTGATTCCTCTTGAACACCAAATTCCAAAGCCTTGGAGGGTCTGTGGGCTCAGCCTCCTGCTTTGCTGTCGTTTCCAGAGTTAATTTTGCCACGTGATGAAGAGAGCAGAGAGGAAATCTGTTGTCACTTTTCACCACGCTCCAATCAAAGCCACGTGCTCCAGGAACTGTTAATCCCAACAAGCAGGAAAAGCCTCAAAGCTTTGGCATTTCCAACAAGTAAGTGCAAGAGGAGTGTGTTTGAACAACAATCCTGCTGCGATGCAAATAATTCAGAATTACTAATTGCGTGTGCAGTAATTCATTAAGAAAATTTAAAATCCCAAATAAATGAGGTTGGAAATGGCCTCTGGAGATGATCTAACCCAATGTCCTTCCTCAAAATATGGGCAACAAGAGCTTCAGCTGGCTGCACCCAGGTGGATTTTTATGTTTCCAGGGGTGATGGAAACCTCTTACTGTGCTCAGTCATCCTCAAAATTCCTCAGAGCCAGGGGAACCAAAGTCAGGGCACAGCTGAGTGAGTTTCAGGATGCCATATTTATATATTTTTTAAATCAGGCAAATTAATTGCTGCTAAAAACAACTCTGGAAATCCCAGTCCTCCCATTCATAGGGAAGGGTTTCCAGCACTGCAGTGCCCAGGATTTGGGAATACCTCAGGAGGTGCTCCAGGCTGGACAGGGCTTGGAGCACCCTGGCATGGGATGAGCTTCCAGGCCCTTCCCACCCAAAGCAGGCAGGGATTCCATGGGATAACCACAAGAAACCAACCCAAAGTCATGATCCCACAGCCTTCAGGAGACAGGAATCCACTGACTCCGAGTTCTGCATCTCTACAGGTGTCTCCAAACCTCCAAAACAGACTGAAGATGAATAATTTGAATAATAAAACTCAACATCACTCAAGGAGTACAGGCTAATGAGCACAGGCTGTAATATCCACCTACTGCTGCCTTTTTACCCTGAAATACTGATTGCTGAAAGACTGAAAGTAAAAATCCCATCAATATAGAGGGCTTATGGTTATCATTACATTGATTAGTTGTTTTAATTTGAGATTTTTGGATGGGATTCCCTGTTCCAGCACATAAAATTTTCCATTGAAAGCAGATTTTGTCATTCTTTGCATGAGATACAGTGGTTAGTGTTAACATGCAACCAAAAATTTTATGCAGGCAAATAAACTGACTTCCTTTTCTTTGGGCTGCCTTCCAAAGCCCTGGTTTTAATATCTAATGTACAAAAGTCCCAGAACACTGCTTTATATTAAAAGCATGAGCCAGAAATGTCCTCAGAGAACACTCCTGAGGTCAGGATTTTTCATTTGTTATCCAGGCCTCCGTACCTAGATGGAAATATGGAATCACCTACAGCACATTTCATGTCTGCAGAGGAAAACACTGCAGGAACAGCATTTAGCACGTCCCACTGAATGGTGTGAACACACTGGGAAGGATTTAGTCACTTGATTCCTCTTAGGAAGGATATTTGGACTTTCTCCTTAAAGAACTGAGCGTGGTAAAAATACAAAAATACAGCACAAAGCTGCAGGAGCTGAATCCATGGGGGTGGACAGAAAGCTGGGTTAGGTGGGATTTTGGGAGGGAATTGTTCCCTGTGAGGGTGGGGAGGCTCCCAGAGAAGCTGTGGCTGCCCCTGAATCCCTGGAAGTGCCCAAGGCCAGGCTGGAATAACCTGGGCCAGTGGAAGGTGTCCCTGACCATGGCAGGGGTGGAATTAAATGATCTTTATGGTCCCTTCCACCCAAACCATTCCAGGATTCCACATTCTCAGCACCTCAGCAAAGCCAGGCAGCCAAATTAAAATTCAGGCACTTCAGAAACCCAAGAGGGATTTGTGATTTGGGGGGAAGGTCTGGTTTGTACCTGAGCCACTGTAGGAGGAGGATGAGGGGGTTCTCCTGGAGAAGCTTTTCACAGCCAGGCTCTGCCCTCGCTGCTTCCTCCTCCAGGCTGTCCTGCACTTGGAGTCGATGCTCTGCTTGATGCGGTACCAGTCTGACTCTGTGATGCCAAATTTGTAAAACAAGTGGCCTGGAATGATGGAAGAAAAGAGATAATTGTAGAAATACACTCAAATATACCATATTAAAACCATGGAATAGGACAGTCACTGTTGAGAGAGAAATGGAACTAGAAAAATGTTTCAATAGATGGCCTTGCAAATAAGACTGGATATTTTGGAGAAATAAAACTATGAAAGATGCACTGGAGTAGGACCCACAAGGGGTAATTTCAGATGATTGTCTTTAAGGCATCTATAGCTGATAGGCCAAGAAACACTCATAATATATTGTAATTAGGAAATATTTGGCTTCTAATTGTGATGGTGAGAATTATAACATCTGTATCGTCCCACCCTTCTCATGAGACTGCAAATAGAATAAAAGTTTTTAAAACACTTCTCAGTTGCCCCATCTCTAGGTCAGAAAAGGGCTTAATCTGACAATAATAATCAACACAAACTTGTATTTTCCAGAAAACACAGAGAGGACACACCCAGTCCCACAGACCAGGCTCTGCACCCGTGCAAAGAGCCCCAAAGCTGAGCAGTGACAGGACTTTAACAAAACTTATTCCCCAAAGTCAGTAACTGTTCACCTGCACAGGTTTGGATGTAAAAGTGCCAGCAGTGCATGGAATTTTATCACCTGCACTGGGGTCTGTGGGAGCTGCACTGTTACACCCAAGCTGTGCCAAACCAAGAGGAGGATCCAGCACTCCAGAGCCAAAGCTGGAGCAAGGATTATTCCTCACTGACAGTACCCCACAAGAAGTCTGACTGTACAAAACTGCCTCCTGCTGAAGAAGGAAACTGCAGCAAACTCCATATAAAGAAAAAAATCCCGACTCTTTTAAAGCTCAGTTCAAAATTGATTCGAATCCAGTAAAAACACAACTCAAAATGAGGATCCTCTCACAGCTGCTCCCAGAATTCAGGCACTTTAAGAGCCTCAGGATGAACTTTGCAGCCCCTGGTGCTAAGTTGCCAAAGTGTTCCATAAACACGGCGAGAAGTGGCTTTAAAAGTGGGAATTTAACTGGGAATGTTGTGTGCTGTCAGCTTGAATTATTCCACACTTTCCCCATTTCATTGGAGCTTTCGAGGGGTTTGGATTTTCCTAAAGCACCAACACTTGAGAGCAAAAAACTCCAAGCCCCCACGGCTGCAGAATGAAAAAAAAAACCACGTGAAAAATCCATTATTTGCCCATCTACAAAAGAGGGAGATGGATTTTTATATGGACAAGACAAGGGGAATGGCTTTACACTGACAAAGAAAAGGGTTAGGGTGGGATATTGGGAAGGAATTCTTCCCAGTGAGGGTGGAGAGGGGCTGGGATGGAATTCCCAGAGAAGCTGTGGCTGCCCCTGGATCCCTGGAAGTGCCCAAGGCCAGGCCGGAATAACCTGGCATACTGGAAGGTTGGGATTGAATAAATTTTAATTCACTTCATCCCAACTCACTCCATGATTCTCCCCCCTGATCCTGATCCACACTAATTAATGATCAGTGTGCTAAGGAGTGGCCAGGAAATGCTGGCAGACACCACCAGCTGCATGGAGAGAACAGCTCCAGAGGAAACCATGGAAAACAGACAACAGCCTCACCAGGAGAGGGGCAGACAGGAGAAGTTTAGGCTACAGAGCCCTGAACCATCAGGGACAGATTTTCCAAGGCAGGCATCCTCATTTCTTTCCCTTAATTCATGAAATTCCCAGTTGCTGTCAGGGTGTCAAGCTGCTCCAGACAAGCAGTGCTGTTTGCAGAGATTTTTACAACTGCAGACCTGGTCATGTGCAAATCAGGCCTGAAAAATTAACCCTAAAGCACAAAGCTAATTGATAAAAAACCAAAATGCATGTCAGATGTAAAATCTGCGCAGTCGCTGTCACAATCTAAAATGTTGGTTTACAACCCATTTCCTACCAAGAAAAATCTCAACCTAAAGGCACTGGAGTTTTTAGGCAGATAAAAAGTTGTCAGGGGCATTAAAAACATGATTTACCTGCAGAAGAGAGAGAAATCCCCCAACCACGTGCATGCAATAGCAGAGAAGTGAAGCGTGCTGACTGTTCCCTATCCACAAATGATTCCAGGCAGGAGAGCTCCCAGCTGCCTCATTTCTGCATGTCCCACACCCAACCCACTCAGAAAAGCAGGATATTGGAAATGAGACCTCTCACGTGGGGAAATCCATAGGAGAGAAAAGGCAGGAATGCTCCAGGGAGAAGGGTTTGACTTTTTTTTGGAACATTTACTCTCAAAAGCTGCATCAAACGCTGACATTTTACACAGCACAGCATCCATGAGCCACAGAACACAGAAAAAATCCAGGCAGGAATATAAATCAGCACTTGGACCAAAAGACAATGATTTAGAAGATAGATACCCATAAAAGAAGAGTAAAGTACAGGATTTAGATGATTTAAGACTGGCTGAGTGTGTTTTTAGTGATCTTTTCATGAATGGTGCCTCAAAAGAAAAAGTCCTTATTTTAAAACAATAAAAACCCCAAGTCTGCTTTTTTGGGGGGAGGAATCTCATTTCCTGAAGGAAGCTTTCCATGAAAAACACACCAGAGACTTAAAAATAATTCAGTGATTTCATAAATTGCAGGAGTTTGGGTGATTTATACAGACAGAGAGATCCTGGCTGCAGCTTGGGAGACAAAAAGGGCTGCAAAGAGGATTCACAGGGAGCCACAGGGAGAAAAGGGGAAATCAAGGATCAACATTCCAAACTTAGCAAGGAAAAGTTCAGGAAGAAGGCAAAAATCAGGAAAATTCAAGTCAGCTTTGAAAGGCAACAGGTGCAGCATGGATCAGAGACACAGGGAGAGATCTGGGGGAATTCAATTAAAATTAAAAAGAGCAACACAAGCAGGTCTGAAATAAATCTTTCTGTGGTTCTTAAAAACTAGGTAATGCAAAGGAGAGGAGAAGCTTGGGAATACAAAGTAAAACAAGCTCGAAAATGCAAAGGAAAAATATTTGATTTGGTACAAACACAGAGGTGGTGTCTGAAATGATTCAGCACTCACAAATTTTTGGAAGATCTGCTGTACAAAATACAGAGAGAAAGGGTTGGGGTTTCCTAAAAACCAGAATTAATTATGAACTAAGAAAATCCCAGGAAAACCACGTTCCTGAGGAAGTAATCCTCTCTTTCTGGAAGGTCAGAAGTCAAGGAACAAAAGACAAAACAATCCCCACAGAACATGAAACTGTAAAGAAATCGAATTAAGAACAAATTGAGGAGGAAAAGATCAAAACCAGACAAGAAATATTCCATCCTCATCCCACATTCAGAACCAGCTCCTAAAAATTAAACTTGCTGGCAGGAGTTTCATTTGCACAATGAGTTTCTGCTGCTTCCTGTACTCCAGGAATCACAGAGTTCCTTGAAAAATTCTAAGGTAAATCAATATTTTCATGGATTTGGCAGAGTTAGGCTGAGGTGGCCCAGAAATTCCTGCTGGATTTGGTGCATTTGGAAAGATTTGGGAAAGTGCAGCACAGAACCCAATAGCCACATATATAAAACACAAATATATTTCTATTAAATACAGAATCCAAGCAGGTTTGGGTCACTGCTCCTTCACTTTCCAATTCCCTCTAATTATTAAAACCTAAAGAAAAGCACCAGGGTGGGGAATTGAAATTAAAGTGATGGACAGAATCCTTTTAAATTGACAGGAACACGATGGATCCTACAAGAAACAGGTTCCTGCCTGCTCAGAGAGAAGAGGCTGATTTCTGGGGGCTTTGGCTCTCAAAATTCATTTTTTTCTCAGCAGGGTCATCCATTTGGAGTCTTTTTGATTAAACCAAGAGCACATGACAGCAAAATCTGCTGCTCTAAACACGGAGGGAGCAGAGGAAAAGCTGAAGCACCTCTGGAATTCCTCCTTGAGCCCTCAGGCTTTGATTCTCCAAAACTCATCCAGGGCTTGCCCTGCCCATATTGAAATCATTGGAAAGCAGGAATTGTTTACTGCTCTGACAGCTGGGGGATGATCTGCACAGCTGAGAGGCACTTCCCCCTGCTCAGTTTGGGATGTTTAGGTTTGGGATGCAGGAGGGGAGGCGTGCCAGAGCCTTGCAGGCTCCTCCAATGTCACACGCCTGGAAAATCCATCCTGGCACCAAAAAATCCCTTTCCATGACATTGCTCTGACCCACAACGTCCAAAAAGAGACAGGAGGAGCTGCTGGGAACTTGGAGAGAGGGAGGAGGGAAGGCAAATTCAGCTACCAAGTCATTACTCTGTTCATTAATATTTATTGAGGATATTTGTCTAAACATTTCATCTTTAACAAGTCACAGATTCAGAGGAGACATGAAAATTTAAGTTATTTTAAATGCCTTTGTTCTTGAAATTTAAAGAACTCTACCAGAAGTTTTAAAAATAAAAAACTAATGATAATTTGGATCTAGAATCTCTAAATTCCACCAAGGGATCCTGTTCCAGAGCAGGAGAGCTCCTCCACTCAGTCACACCTCAGCACCTCTCTGGAAAAGCAGCCAGGCTATTTTTACCTATTTTACAGTGAGCAGATCCTGGTTTATTCTGATTTATGGAAGGAGCCATCAGCATTCAAATATTGCCATCTAGTGGGGTGTCAAATTCCCAGTGTGGCAGGAAAAGATGGATTTTTATCTGTTCATGGCTTTGCTCCATCCCAACTCCCCACAGGACACAGAGAGTGCTTCAAAAGATTATGGAGCTGCAGGAGCAGGGAGGGGCTGGGTGAATTAATTAATTAATCCCTACAGAATTAATTAATCCCTGCAGGAACAGAGTATTTGTGATGTCCCTGGAATTCCACGTGTTACAGAATTCCCATCCTTCAATCCTTTTCCTGATGGTGACAAAACATTCACAGCTGTTTAATAACCTGAGTACAATTATTATAAATTAATCAATCAACCCTTACAAGAAAGCAATTCTGGACCAAACAGAGGGTTTTTAATCTGAAAAGAGAAAACTCTTCTTGTGCTCTACTCCAGCCTTGCTCCAGGTCCCAAGTTACACCAGAGTGATGACACTGAACAAATGGTATTTGCTTCTATTTTTTCCCATCATTAAAAAAAAAAAATCCTGCATTTATTCCTATTTTGTCCCCCATTTTTATAAGAGAAGCCAACAGCTGCAGCAGAAACCTTCCCAAAGAGCCAATCTTCAAACTTGCCCTTTTCTTCTTTACACAACTCCTGAAAGAGCCCTCAAAGGCCCTGAAAAAGCTGCTTTTGCATCTCCAGCCTCAGCTTTGTTTCAGCTGCCTCTCCAGCAGGGCAGACCTGCACACTGCAGCACGTACTTGAACCAAGTCTGGCCAAAAGGGAGAAGCACTCAGGGATGGAAGGAGTGTGGAAACAGATGGTCCAAGTGACCTCATACATTGATTTTCTGCTTTCTGGAGAGCCCAGCACTCAGCACGTCACACACAGCAGAGTTCCACACAGCAGTGGGGACTGACAGCCCCACCACGGCTTTTCCAAGAATGGAAAATTGAATTCCTCACTTGTCTAACGCAAGGACAGCAAGAGAAGTGTGAGGAGGAGAGAGAAAAAGCACCATTTCTTTTCTTTCCCAAAATTGCTACCGGTTTTGGGTTTTTTTTCAGTTTATTAACATGGTCTGGCCAGGAAAATAATTGAAATCAAGAGAAGTGCCCAGGAAAGAAGCAAACTGCAGGCAGCAGCGAGTTCCAGCTGAAAGCAAGGCCAGCACTGATGCCATGGATGAGAACTGTGGTGCTGAGATAAACTCAATGGGTTCTCCCATTATCTCCTTGCCTGGCCTCAAAGGAGGTTATCAGTGCCCTGCATGTGGCAGCATTTAATTGATTCACAAAGCAGCAGCTCCGTGGAGCTGGAGCCAGGCTCGTGCAGCTCCGAGGGATGCGACGCATGCCAGCAGCAGCAGCACGAGGCCCACAGAAATGAAAGCTCTTCAGAGAGGAGGAAAGCCCAACAGGAAGGATTTCTTTCACTTCTTGCTTTTTAAAGATGTGCTGAACTCTCACACTTGGCTCCTGAGGAGGAGAGAGCTCCACAGCTCTGCAGCCTCTCCCTGGTTTTGTCCCCAGCGGGTGACACCGCTCGTGGCCTTCCCGACCAAGGCAGCCCAGCTTGGCAGGGGGAGCAGAGCTCCTGGAAGGGCTCAGAGCTCAGTTTGTGACAGCACAAAGCTCAGCAGGACCTGCCCAACTCCCCCAGTCTGCCACGGGCACGCTGCTGCAGAACTGGGCAAACTCAGCCCTTCGGCCTCCAAGGAAACCTGTCCTCCCCTGAGCCATGCGGAGGAGCAGGAATGGCCCCCAGGGTGATCTGAGCAACCTGCAGAGTGTCCTGCCCAGCCAGATTGGAGTCCCTTCCAAAGCAAACAATTCCAGGGTGCTGTGATAACACCACAGGAACAGCCTGAAGTCACTCTTTATTTCCCAAGAACTACAGCCCGTGGTATTTAACACTGGGAGAAGAAAATGTTGGCGAAAAGTATTTCCAGGGACCACAGGATTAGCTCATCCATCAGACACAAACCACAGGACTCCTGTTCAGGCAACCAGGGCTGGGAAGAGGAGTTCTTATCCTATAGCATGAGGGAGCCTGAGCTGGGTGCAGCAGCTCAGGGATCCTCAGGAAATTTCTGGGTTGAGCTCTGCCACTGCCCCAAACCTCCAGAGCATCCGTGGCTGATTCCTGAGGGAGCTGGGGAGGGATTGAAACAACAATTACCAATATCCAAATCACAGAAATCACCAGTTTGTGCTGCTGCTGAAATGTTAAAGACACGGCACAAAATGCCAATTTGGATCATTTTTCTTCAGGCTCTCCAGCAGTCTCCAGATGGAATCCAAGGTTTGGATGCATCTCTACAGCTGCTGATGTTGAGGATTGTGGCACATTGGTGTGACACTTTTAAACCATGGGATGTTATTCAATATCCTAACAGCCAGGGACTTGTGGGATATTCAGAAATGAGACACGAGAAGCCCAAAATTATAAACAAGAAATGAAAGGAAGACAAAGAAAATATGCCAAAAAAGCAGACAAATATTAGGTAGGAAATAAGAAAAAAGGGAAAATTTGTAGAGTTAATAAAAATGCAGTAATAAAAAAGGCTTTTGGAAGTAGGAAAGTGAAAGAATAGAAAATATTGATGACATTCTGTATTTATAGTGCATGCCCTCAGTAATTGCAATGTTTGTTTAGAGCACCTGAAGGAGACAGAAGCTGGAAAGAGATGATTCCCAAGGGTCTGGAGAGACAGGACACAAGGGATGGCCTCCCACTGCCAGGGACAGGGTTAGGTGGGATTTTGGGAAGGAATCATTCCCTGGGAGGGGTGAAGAGGCCCTGGAATGGATTCCCAGAGCAGCTGTGGCTGCCCCTACATCCATGGAAGTGTCCAAGGCCAGGCTGGACACTGGAGCTTGGAGCAGCCTGGGATAGTGGAAGGTGTTCCTGCCATGGCAGGGGGTGGCACTGGATCATATAAATATAACCATAAATATAAATAATACAAATAATTAGTGCACACGGCCCAAACCACTCCAGGATTCCATGATAAACATCTTAAAAAACAGCACCAGCATGGAGTGTCCCACAAAACATCCTCTGGTGAGAAACATCTGAGCTCAGCTCATCCATGAGAACTTCCTGCCCTTCCTGCAGTATTTCCAAGCAGGATAATCCCCCAGAAGGACAGAAATGTGATATATTTGCTGTTGATCCTGTTGTTATTAAGTTTAGACTCTCCATGAAAAGCTGGAGCAGCAGTGCTGAGCTCCCCACACGTTTTCCACGCCACCAGTGGCAGCTTCAACCAGCCCAACCTGTGGCTGTGGGCAGCAAAATTTTGATTTCTATTTCTCTCTCCATACATAAACTCATGCCACTGACATCAATTCCACAGCCAAATGTGTTTCCTATTAAGCAGCCGTGTGTGGGCTGCAGCTCCAGAGCTAGTGTGTGGATTTTTGGGAAGCAGAGCCAGTGTTTAATTCCACTTGGCCTCTGCTGAGGACACAAGTCCTTTCAGAGTGTATTAACATCTCTTTCAACTCCTGCAGTAGGAGAAGTGCTCCCATCCCTACTGGAAGAAATGTTTTGTATAACAGGAACACCAAGCTTTGATGAAGGATTTCTTTCTGTGCTGGGTTTTTATGTCTTAAAAAGTGAAGTTATTTGGCATTTAAAGCAGAAAATGCATCATTCAGAATTAAAAATCTCATTTTATCATTAGGTATTCTCAGCTAACACTTTGTTTTATGGTATTTAAAATACAAGGATGGATTCTGGATGAAATTAAAGAGAAATGGGAAAATTCACTCTATGAGAGTCTTGGAAGCACAAGGGAAAGTTCACCCAATTTTTTCAGCAGTTTCCTCCCCTCTGTGAGCACTGGAGGGTTTGGGTGGGGGATTTCTGTTTTTGAGGTTTTTTTTTTCTCAGCAACAAACCTGTCCCTAACAAGAGAGTTATTTCCATGTGCATAAATCGTTCCCTGAGCAACAGATGCTGTCTGGAGCCAAAATAAGAATTTTGGGGTCCAATAACACAAGGGCACAGGTTCCCCTTAAAGCAGTCCATGAGTTTGGATCTCCTTCCTCCACATAACCAGAAATTCTGCATTAAATTTGCAGGTTCTGATCTTCCATCCTCTTGGAGTAATTAACCAGAACAGACAAGTAAGTGGGAAAATGAGAGTCTGCAAAAACCCATGTGCAGAGCAAGGGGCTTGCACAGAAATAATACGCAAAGTTACACACAATAATATATAAAATATGTGTATATACAAATATATATTATAAGTAACTAATCATATTTTGTTTTCATTTAGTTACTTTGATTATTTTGAAGAATAAGAACCACTGATAAATTTTGTTTTCTGAGCTTCAGAAATCCCCTCTCCATTTTTTTCCAACATGCCATGGAAAATCATCTTTTCACTTACACCATTTCTTATAACTGCAAAATTCTGAATTTGGGAATCTGTTTTTTCCAACTGGCTCATGGAAATTGCTGTAAAATCTCCAAAGAGCTAAACCTGTATTTTCTGTTAGGCAAAGAAAATTACAACTGAGGATGTACTTGGATTGTATTTCACCAGCAAAACTCTCCATTTTTAGCAGGGCTGAGGTAATGAGCTATTTAATGACAGAGATTGTGTTTAAATCATTCTGGTTTCTTGCCCATAAATTCTCCTCAGTACCACTGCCACCCCACAAGCAAATTCCTACCATAAGTGAAAATTTAGACTTCCAAAGATAAACTTTCCTCTCCTCTTGTGGTAAACCTTGTGCAGAGCATCAAGAATTTTTAATAAACACACATCTCTTCATTTTCTATACTTTCTGCATATTACACAAAAATACTTTCTCTATTAAATACAGATTTGCTTGGTGTTTTTCTTATAGAAAGAAAAAAAAAAGATGGAATATCTTTCCACTGACAAACTGCAAGAAACTTGAAATGAAAGGAAAAATAAAATCCTTTCTATTTCCTTGGCCCCCTCTGGCTGTGATTGGCACAGGTCAGGCTGATGACACTGGAATTTTCATTTCTGGTTGAATTAAGTCATCAAAGCATCATTTGCTCAGAGCAGAAGCAAATCCCGCAGTGGGGACCAGCACTGAGGGGGTTCCCATGGCAGGGAAACTCGGCTTTGGGGTGATTTTCTGGGAGAACACTTCAGGGATGAAAAGCAGATGTGTGTGGACTGGGAAGGGGGATTTGGGATGGCTCTTCCCAGGCAGGGATGCAGGGATGGAATCATGGCACACACAGACTCTGAGCGTGGGCACAATCCCATCCTCGAGAGCTGAGTGCTCCACATTCCTCACCAGGCTGCTGGAATCCAACTCCACTCCCACTTAATTACTCCCAGTGATGACACATGAGGTTATTAAGTGAAATCATCATTCCTGGACCACTCTTCTCACTGTTACATTTGCTGCTCCATCAAGTTCTCGTGTGTTTTCTTTGCTGCTTGCCACAGGATTCTTTGTCCTTGCTGGTAGCAGATCAACATTTCACTGCCCAAACCAGTCTTCTCTGGCCAGATCCACACAGGGTCTATTTTTTCCAGAAATCCCTAGTTTTTTATGGCCTGGCTCCCAAAAGAAAACAACACAGCAGCCAACAGTAGGAAGGAATGAAGTTGTTTCAGATACCTGGATCCCAAACCGTGCTCATGCCACCAAAGTCAGACACTGATTGCTGCTCACGATCTGCTCTCACATCTGTGCCATTCCAGACCTTCTCCAGCTGCAGGGACCAGTTCCACAATCCAGCATTTTCATGGTCAGAATGCCTCACAGAAATGACATAACCCCCAGCTTGAGCACTTGGTCACATGGACACATTCCTTCCCCATGCTCACATTGGCAAACATCTCATCTGCCTCCACAACCAGTTACAAACTGACCCATGTGATTTGTGCTCTCAGATTTGAGGGATGGGAAAAGAACTGCCTGGGAATTGCTTTAACACTGGACCAAGATCCATTTCTTAGTGTTTCTAAAAGCTTCTAACAAAAATTTATGTTTTAAAAGCATCATTGATGCTGATGAGATCAGCAGACAAGGCGGCTTTGGAGATCAGCATTAATTGGAATTACCATCTCTCTTAAAAATACATATTTAATGTGTTTGTAAAAGAAGCCTGAAGTCTTCTGCTTCAGGTAAATAATGAAGCAAAAATTGCCCTAATGCAGCCACCTGAGTGAGTTATACTTGGTTTTCAGTATCCTCAAAAACAGCCTGAAAACCACTGGAAACAGCAGCAGATAAAAGGAATGTGTTTCCTGCCATCACCAAGCATCATCCACATCCCTTCCCTGTAACTATCCCACAGCCACTTCTCCAAACACCACCCCAAATAATCCCTTGCTGACCTCTTCTTAAGCCTTACCTGGAGTTTCAAATTGCCAATTCCATACAAAACTCACCAGTAGAAAAAATTATTCCCATTCCAGATCCACTGGTGACTACACAAAATGTGACTATAAAGAATCTTGTAACAAGACCTCCAGGTTTATTAGAATCCAGTTCAAGGATCACTCCTGGGCCTGCCCAGACTCCCCAGTGATCCCAGCCTGTCCCTGGGAGTGTTCTCCAAATGCTCCTGGAGCTCTGGCAGCCTCAGGGCCATGCCCATTCCCTGATTCCAGTGCTCAACCACCACCTGGCAGAAGAAACTTCTCCCAAAATCCTGGTTATGCTAGTTTCTTGGAAATAAAGCACAGGGAACAGACTTGGCTGTCCTCAATGTATTCACTAGAAGTCGTCACAGCAGAATGCGATGCTCACGTCCAGATTCCTCTTTTCATTTCAAACCCGTGGCTGTGCCTTTGTTCTACACGAAACCACATTTGATTCCTTTTAAATTAACAAATATAGTGCCTTTAACACAAATAATATCAATTCACAGCTCCAAAATAGCTTAAATAATCCAAAGACCCGTGCACATGGAGCAGACAGAAATCCAACAGCGTCCTGCCATTCCTGCTGTGAGTCCAGATTTTATGATCCTGAGATTGCCAACTTTTCCCATCACAACCTCAGTGATTCTTTTGAAAGAAGAGACATAAATGGGGAGTCAAAAACTACGGTTCAAGATCATGCTGATTTGAGCACTTGAACAGTACTGAAATTTGTGTTACCAGTTATTTCTGCAGTATTTACTACACTCACAGCTGGCGGTTGCAAAGATGTCAGAATTCAGAATAAAAGACTGAGGAATTTCTGGTGAAACTGAAGTAAACCATCCCATCAGGATTTCTTCCTAAAAACCCTAAACCTTCTTCATAAACAAAAGCCACCAGAACATCTCACCACACGTCAAACACGCTCTAAAACCTCCTTTAACACATCCTTTTGTGCCTTATCCACACGTTCAACTGCCACGTCTCACTCACAGCGAATCCCGTAGATCATGAGAGGATCCAGCTGCTTCTTGCCGTGCTTGCCCTGGCCCGAGAGGTTGGAGATGGCCTGGATCTCCCTGTGGAAGAGGTAGTCCAGCAGGGTCAGGGCCATCTTCTCGGCCGTGCGGCAGTTGGTGCTGATGTGCAGCATGTCCGCGGGCGTGATGGGGCAGCGCACCCGCATCTCGGGGTTGTTCTCGTCGCCCAGCCACGTCCCGTTGGGGTAATCCTCTGAAACACACATGGGGCAAAGGCTCAGCAAGGAGGCAGGCTCGGGACACAGCCAAGCTTTCTCAAGTTTGCCTGATTCCCCCTGCTTCGCTTCCTGTCGGCCGTGGGCTTTCCCAGCTGAGCGCAGCGGGATCGCGACGGCGGCCGCTGAGAGACAGAAACCCAAATTCGCCCCAGCGGTGACCAAAAATTATTGTTGGTCACGTTCTGACCTAGACAGCAACTGGTGCAGCCAGTCCAGGTGTCCAGCTCACTCTCAGAGATCTCTTTTATTGAGAAACCACTCCAGGCCCGGTGCTCTCATCCCCTAAAAATTAAGGTTACTGCAACTCTGGGGTATATTCTCAAAGCAAAGCAAATTTCAAGCAGTCAACAGCTTTGAACCTTGTTTTTCCCCAACCTCAAACCCATGAGATTAAAGCAAGGCTAAACAAGATTATAGATTTAGGAAATTATAATCAATAGTGAACACTAACTTGTTTAATCATTCAAAGGAGTACATCAAGCAATTACAATAATTTAGGATGTAACCAGAGATCCCAAACATAATTTGGGTTTTTCCTCATATTTACTGGCCATATTATTTTCTAAATAATAGTTTCCCAAGGAACAGGCACAGCAGAAGGATAATTATTCAATCACTAATCATCTTCCCTCTTATTCAAATATCAGACCATCAGTACCACAGCTATACCTACTTACACACACACTCAATATATTCAGAAGCTTTTTTATTTCTTTCCCAGTTTGTCAGGGGGAAAAAAAGGAACACTAGGGATTTAATGAAATAAATAAATTAAATTCAAAGGAATATTAGGCACTCACTTCAATTAACCTGTGCAGACAATGCCAAAAGTTGATGGATTCAAGACTAACCAGAAACTGGAACAGAGCTCAGGACCAACCCCACCTCAAGTGGAAGATGGAACACACAGCCAAGGATGAGACTCCCACTCCAGACATAAACCAAACCTCCAGAATTCCCCACACTGCCAGTAGGAGCTGAGTAGGAAACACAGCAATACTTCAGTGTCCACTGACATGGACCATTTGGATTGATTTCCATGTTTGCTCAACTGTGGAGTAAAACAAGGTTTGCTGACCGAGGAGTCACTCAGCCCTTCCACAGAGAGCTTTACAGTAATTTATAGTGAACAACGTTCAGTTACAATTACATTAATGACTTGTCTTTCATTAAGTGATCTTAGAGTTTTGTGATCTAGACAAAGTCCCCAGTTCCTGGTTTCCATAACCCTTCCAGTCCCCAGAGAAGGCAACAGAGCTCAGGTCAAACAGCGTTTCCTTTTCACACCAAGCAGGACCTGGAGCAAGCAGCATCTGGATTTCCAAATCTGCCCTGGGGTTTGTCAGACTACAAGCCAGAAGAACTCAATAAAATATAACATAAAAGCAACTCTAAACACTCCAAACTGCTTTTCCAGCACGACCTTTGGGTTGAGTCACGCCACATGTCAGGGCCGAGCTCGCAGTGCTGAGTAACGACAGGATGAGGCAAACGTTGGGTTGTGCAATCCTGATTTATCACTGGGAGCAGCAGATTATCAGCAAGAGCACAGCCACACAACCAGGGAATGCCTTGGGCTGGCAGGGACCTTAAAATTCATCTCCTCCACCCCTGCCATGGTAGGGACATCTTCCACTATTCCAGGTTTCTCCAAGCCCTGTCCAGTCTGGCCTTGGGCACTGCCAGGGACGCAGGGGCAGCCCCAGCTGCTCTGGGCACCCTGTGCCTCCCCACCCTCACAGAGAAGAATTTCTTCCTTATATTCAGTAACTTGCAAAGAAAACTATTGTTGACATATGTAGCAACTCATCCCTCAATTTTTTTTTTTCTGCTGAAATCAGAACTTCATGCTCTGTCCTGAATATATTTTTATACACTTGCAAATTGTTTGTATTTTTTTTCCTTAATTTGATCCTTTCTTTTTAAATCCTCAGCCAGGATAGGTCACACTGGCTGCTTTCTGCTCCCAGCACCAGGTGCCATCTGAAAAATAAAGTGGTTTGGATGAGTTGTGCCTTGTTTTGCATGCCACTGTGTCTGGCCTCACCACAAGTCTGGTTACCATTATCAGGGAAAACAACAGGCTGTTCCTCAAGATAAATGGACTGGGTTAGAAAAATTTGGGCAGATCTGGCGAAGCAAAAGCATCTCTGGATCAATGTGTACGTTTTTCAAAGAAATTCTAGGAAGCCTGAATAAATTATCCTCCAGCCTATCACAGCCTTACTGCCTTACAGCTCGCAGAATTGCTGTTGGATACAGGAATTTTTCATTCCTTATGGAACACCTTTTGCCTGCAGACTTTTTTAACAAATGTTGTTAACCTACATGAACCAAAGATTTTGTTCAATTTGCAAAATCCTCTCCTTTTTCTGCTGGCACAGAGTCCAGAACATACTGTTTTTACCACATGCAACTGTTCTTTTATTGCTCCCAGCCTGGAAAAAAAGACATTATCTTGTTATTCTGACCTATGACCACAATCCCCCCACTAAATTATCTCTTGCATTTTCCTCCTCCTTTCAAACAGAAAGGGAATTTATTTTATAACCATTTTGCATTAAGCATGACTGAAGTTAACCATGAATCCACTGCAGCTCCGCGAGGGCACAAAAGCTGAATTATTCCTTATTTTAGATCAAAATCATTCCTGCCAGGCTGCCAACACATCTGGCACTTTGCAGGGAGCAAACACAGGATTGGCACCCAAAAATCTGGTGGAAAGAGGAAATCCAGGGCCAGTGCTGAGTGAGGCACAAATGCCCTGAGCTCTGGTGTGGAGGAAAATGGATAAGGAAAGAGAAAACAGATTGGGAATTGGATGGAAATTCCCTCTGAGCAATTAAATACATAAACACTATTGACTAAATCTGGATCACTGGAGTCTCCCAACACTGAAATATCCTTTAATGCATGTGGAATGGTTCTTTAGGTGTATTATCAGGCTTCAGAGGTGATGTCTGGGTGGAATCTGGAGGGGGTGGGTTCTTTAGTACGTGCACTCTAAAAGCCAGACTCCACCCCCCAGCAATGCACAGCCATACCTGCTGCTGCTGCTCCTTCAAGACTTCCAAAAACTCAGCAAGTGTGAGCTGGGGAGGAAGAGAACACTCAAAGAACACCCTTCCCTTCAGCTCAGTGAAGCACAACTGCATACACTCACCTGGAGCTCAGCTCATCACACACCTTCTCATTCTGTCCTATTTTGCTTTCTTTAATTACCTGGGGATGAAGTTCATTCCCTGGGGGGGTGGCAGAGCCCTGGCACAGCTGCCCAGGGACAATGTGGGGTGTCCCTCTCTGGAGACATCCCAAACCCACCTGGATGTGTCCCTGTGTCACCTGCCTGGCACTGGGTGATCTCCAGGGCTCCCTCCCAACCCCAGACATTCCCTGATTCTGGGATTTTTCCTGAGGACCCTGCTGCCCTTTCAGGGGAAAGGAGCTTCCTTGCCCTTTTTTACACCAACTAGCAGATAACCACAGAAGTGGCTCCTAATCATTTCTCCTCACAGTGCAGAAAGCCCTGTCAGCTTCATCCGAGTCCCTCTCTGCACTCACTGCCCCATTTCCCCGACACACCAATTTCTAATTCCTCTTCATGGTTTTTATTTCAACATCTCAAAATGTGCCTTTATCTCCATTCTACTGAACCCAGTTTGCTTCCCAGTGCTGCTTTTGACTCTTTTTTGCTGCATTTCTTTTATCTCCCAGCACAGCTGACCATCCATCCCCCCTTTTTGGGGACGTGCTGAGGGCTGCCACGCAAACCAGGAATTCTCTGGGAACAGGAAGAGCCAGTTTGGGGTCAGCAGCAAAAAAAACCCTGTCAAGAGAACAAAAACCAGACAGAGGCTGCTCTGGACGTGCACTCCCACCCAGGGAAGGGACAGACACTGAACTGTTGCATTCTTCCATTGGGATAGGCTCCCCTAGTCTGACATGAACCTAAAAGCAAAGCCAGGCTCTGCTCCATCCCCAGGAGCTGTCAGTCATTCCTTTAAAACTAGGGAAAACAAAAGGAAACACCTGCCCACAGAAATACTGGAATTAACATGTTCCATCACTCCAAGAAGTTGTATTTGTTTTACTCTCAAGGCTGGGTGCAAAGTTGGCAGTGGCAGCAAAAGACTGGTAGGTGCAGAGAGGCAGAAAGATGAATTAATCTTTAAAAAATTAAAATAAACCCTGAAAAAACAAATCCTAACCTACAAAAATAAACCTCCATTTCTAGAGAAATTAAATAATGTTTTGGCTGAGGTACAGAAGATTCAACACCAGCATCATGTGGAGGGTTGGAACGAGATGAGCTTCAAGGTCCCTTCCAAGCCAAACCATTCCATGAGTCTGTGATCTTTTAATGAGCTCCTGTCAATTAGAAGAAGTTCACAGGGGCAGTGATTAATTGGCAGAGACTCCAGAGCACTGACTTTATTAATTAAAAATCATTAAGTCTGTGGAAGGGAGGGACAACCAGGCTGTAAATTCACCTCCAGATTCAGCAGTGGGATTGAAAGCTGTGCTGAAAGAAAGGTTAAAGAGCTTTAAAGTCACATCCAGCAAAACCTGAAAACAATTTCAGAAAATTAAAACCCACGGACTCAAAGGGTCTTTTAAAACCTTGGAGAATGTGTTTCAAGTCAGAAAATCAGATTTCTAATGTGGATTTTGCCCTTTTTTCCTTGTTTAATAGATCTTTGTTATATTTGGAGCGTTAATTCCAAATATCCTTGTGGCAGACACCTGCAAGGAACTTGTTCATCTGCTGCTCCCAATAATTGAAAAACAACCCCCAAAGCAATTCAATTTTTATAATTTTCTTTGGCTTTCACAAGTCCTCATCAGTGTCTCCACATCAGCACCACATCATTTTGTTTTAGGGTACAAAAGGTTCACTCCTGCTCTGCTCCAGCTCCTGTCACTGTCTGTGCCTGTCCTGAGGAGCTTGGCAGGAAAGAGCTCCAAGTGCTCATCCCACGGGTGAGATCTGAGCCTGCCCTGAGCTGGAAAATCCTGTGCACAGATAAGTCTGGGACAAAGGGCTGCTTGCATTCCCATTTGGAAAGCAAATCCTGAGTGCTGTTTAATGCTGCCATTATCAAATGACTGCTTCAGATGCCAAGTTGAGGAGACAAGACGTGACTGAGGAGTTTTCTCTGGAAAAAAACATCAGTCATCCCTTAATTAACACCCAGTATCCATTATCTGCTCCAAAAATACGTGGTCACATTTCCAGCTCGGGGTTCTCTGCATGAGAAACTGGAGGGACAGGACACAGGGAATGGTTCCACACCAGAGCTAGATGGGATATTGGGAAGGAATTCCTCCCTGTGAGGCTGGGCAGGCCCTGGAATGGATTTCCTAGAGAAGCTGAGGCTGCCCCATCCCTGGCAGTGCCCAAGACCAGGCTGGAGCAGCCTGGGAGGGTGGAAGGTGTCAGGGTTGGAGCTGGATGGGCTCTATGGTCCCTTCCAACCCAAACCATTCCATGATTCCATCTCTTCAGAGCTATGAAGGCCCAAAGAATTGATTCACAAATGAAGTTCTGTGCCAGGAGGACACTAAGCACCAGCTGCAGCATTCAGAATCTTCAGAACTTTAAAAATACACAAGAACTCTGGAAAGCACAGAAGAAGAGTCTCCAAAGAACTGAACAGAGCAAACTTTTCCTTTTCTTACCACCCTAAAGGTGCAAGGGCAGTGTGTGAAAACTGAAGAGGAAAATAACACTGGGCCATCACACCTATCCCATACAACCATTATAAAATAAACCATTATAAAATAAACCTTAATAAAAGAAATTTCCTCATGTTTAGTGTATTACATTTAATGGATCTCCTGCTCAAAAAGTGTGTCAGTGAAACTAAAAAAGCTCTTCCTGTGCTCTGTGCTTGTGTTCTGAACAAGACACTGAACTGTACAAAGCTCATTGTTTTTAAGCCTAATTAGAATGTTCACAATTAAATAAAATGCACTGCTGTGTTTGAAGTGAGAAGATGCTGCACTCCAAAACTCCCAGTAAGAACCCAAGCATGCCAAAGTTAACTGGATTTTAAAAAACACATGGATTGAAGTCACAGTGTTGAGTCAGCAAAAAACCAACCTAGTTCTACACCCTGTTCCATATTACTGGAACTGGGCTCAAAGCTCCTGAATCGTTATTTGGCATGGATAGAAAGGCAATAACACTAATTTTTTAATTATCACAAATTACATGAAAGCAAACAGCAGAGAGCAAACAGTGCCTTTACATTAATCCATTCCTTAAATCCTGGAAATAGCCACAGCTCAGTGTCAGATAAACCCAACTCTAAGCACAGTTTAGTTTTGCTTTCCAGAGCCAGGATGACAGAGTGGAGCTGTCCTGAACACCTGGTGTTTGGTCTGAGACCTGGGATCTCCAGCCAGGTTTTACACCTCAGAGTCACCCAGAATTCTGCCCCAGCTGATGAAAGCCAAGGGCTGCTGTGACTTTGCCTCTCTCTGCACCCCAAGCCTGTTATTCTCCATCTCTTCCTTTATTAATAATTGAATTTGTGCCACCCTGCAGGTGAAGTCACTTAGCAATTCCCTCCCGTGCAAGGGCAAGGGCAGGTGGAGGGGGGTCACTGATCTGATCCTCAGAGCATTCATCAATCTCAGAGATTTTGAATGGATGAGTGTTCCAGAGGTCTGAGGGAAATCAGATCTGCAGACATTAATGGATTAGGTGTTTCTACAGAATTTACATGCACATCAGTGGCTCAAACATCACATTTGTCTGTGCAAATCTGTGCCAGACCAAGGCAGAAAATAATCACACAACAAACATCTTCCTGCTGCTGGCAGCTTTGCTCCAGAGCAGTAAAAATTCTGGAATCACTGAGGCTGGAAAAAAACTCCAGGATCAGAGGCCAAGCTGTGCCCAGTGCCCACCTTGTCCCCATCCCAGAATTCCTGGGACACCTCCAGGGATGGGCACTGCGACCCTCCCTGGGCACTTCCAATCCCTGAGCCCCCTTTCCATGGGGAAATTCCTGCTGCTGCCCCCCCTGAGGCCGTTCCCTGTGCTCCTGTCCCTGTTCCCTAGAGCACAGCCCGACCCCATGGCCAGACTCGTGTACTGCCCAAGGTGTACACGAGGATACTTTGAAGGCTTTTTAATAAATTCCTACTTTATTCCTTTAACTCTCTCAAGGCATCATTGGTTTCTCAGGATGGTTTTAGGGCTTTGCAGCCTCACACACGATGAGGCCTTTAGGGCGTTAAGCCTAGCAGAACACCAGCACTTTGCTGAATTACCAGACCCAAGGAATCACAAGTATGCACACCAGGAGTACTGAGGAGACATAAATATAAAAGGCAGCAGACGTACCTTCGGAGTTGAGGGTGATGAGGGTGACGTTGTTGCCGATGCTCTGGCTGCCCACCTGGCCGCTGTTGGACACGGAGTCGCTGGCCTCGGAGCCGCTCTCGCCGTCCTCGTTGTGGCTGTCGTCGTGCCCCGGCACCTTCACCACGATGGTGTTCTGCCGGCGGCCCGGCACCGCGCTGCGGGCAAGGAACACGGGTCAGCTCCAGGGAACAGCCCCCAGCGGGCTGTGAGCACGGGGTGGCCAAATTCCATGGGATATCCCAATCCCACGGGATATCTGAATTCCATGGGACATCCAAATTCCAGTGGCAGCTCAGCTCCTGGCCCTGCACATCGCTGTGAGGGCCAACATGGGTCACCTCTAGAGAAAAGACCTCAGAAGGAATATGAGCATGGAATATCCAAATTCCAAAGTTACTGAGTTCAGCTTGTGGCCCTGCACGTTGTTGTGAGGGCCAACACAGGTCACCTCCAGAGAAAAGCCCCTCAAAAGG
>QUSF01000122.1:379848-393164 GCA_003676055.1 Chloebia gouldiae
TGAGATGATTTTTTGATAAATTCTGGTATCAGCAGAAGTCCGAGCACTAAATTAAATCTAAGCACTAAAATCTTGGGGGGTGGAAATGGAAATGCTATAAATTGGATTTCAAGATATTAATTACAGGAAGTGAAGCCTCACTGATCACCAGGTAACAAATAAATACAATATCAGGTTCCTGCAAACACCCCTGAGTTTTTTCTGGGGGTTTGTAAATAATTCCCACCAGGTAATTCTGCTTTTCCAAGTTCCCAACCAGCTCTGTGCCCTTGCCACCACCACAGACATTTTCCAGCCATTCCAAGGATGCTTGGAATGAAATTAGGGATTAAATCTCAAATTTCCAGATCCCCTGAGGGCACCCTAAAGAAATCCTGATCTTCCCTTGGTATGAAAAACACAATTTTGGGAGTTATTGGGAGCAGATTTCCTGCTCATGGAACAAAGAGATGGACCTCAAGATATGCAAAAATGTAGAGCTCCTTAAAAAAAGGGGGGAATGCTGTTTGGAAAGACATTCCAAGAGTATTTAGGGGGTTTTAGCAGTGGAAATGCAGCAGTTAAGTGGCAGCTGCTGCCAAGGAGAGCAGATGGAACAGGAGCTCCAACCTCAGTGAGATCTGGGAGAGGTTCTGGAGCCACAAAGGTTGGAAAACACCTCCAGGATCAGCAATTCCAACCTTTTCGGGTGGTTCATCCTTGGGAATCCCTCTGCTGCTCCTTTGCATCCTGCTTCAAGTAAAGCTGGGGCCCTCCAAACCCATTGAAAGAAATAAATTATTTCTTTTCTCAAACTCGAGTGTTTTAAATTACTAAATTTCAATTATTATATGATTCTCCAAAAGTAAGACTGGTAGTTTTTGCAATTTTAAAATTTGATAATGGTATTCTAAACTGCTCTAAACTGGTACACAAATTATTCTGGGACACCACCTAAATCCCTGACATTTCCAAACCTTGTCACTAATTGATTTGATCACTAATTGATTTGATCACTAATTGATTACCTGCTCTCCTCTTCATTCATTTTCTTGCACTGGCAGAATTAACTCCCCAATTTACAGGAAAAGTTTCCAGGCACTGCTTTTACTGCTGGATTTTCAAATTCCCAGTGACTCGACCATTCAAAATATTTAAATTCCGCCAGGCTGGAACCCAAGTGAATAAATAAAGCTTTTCTGCCCCCTTCTGTTTATTGTCTGCTCAATAAATTAAATATATTGTGTGTAACACAGGCTTTCATAGCCCAGTGCCCTGCTTCACACTGATAAAGATTTGTAGAGTTTCACTAAACATGATCCCATTTTCCATCATCCATGAGGTAAAAACCTGCCCACTTCTAAGAAATATAATCAATTTTTAATTGCTTCTTTAGGGAGAAAGCAAAGATGAACCCTACAAAGTGTTTGGCCTGAACCAAACTCCACGTCCTGCACCTTTCCTTTTATTCGTGGAATTATATTATATTATAATTATATTATATTTTATTATATTATAACTTTATTTTACTTTACTTTGTTTTACTTTAATTTTCCTGGCTGTGCTCATGGAGCCATGGAATTCAATGTTCTGCTTTCCCTGGAATTCATCTCATCGATGGGATTTGGCAAGCTTATCCCACATTTTAATATGTTATAGTTGATTTTAAATGTTCTTAGACAGGAATTAGAGTGGTAAATGTCCCCCTAATCTGTGTCTAAGCCCAAATCCTGTTTGATTCTCATGTATTCCTCTTTTTCACCCTTCCCAGAAAACCTTACAAATAAAGGATGTTGATTCTGAATGGAACTAAAAGGATTCCCTGAGGTCTCTGACCCAAAGCAAGTGTTTCAGTTGAGTGGGAATAAATAAACTGTTTATCCACATGTGGCTAAGAATGAACAGCAGTCCTGCAAACCTCCCAAATGAAAGGGTTTCACTTTTATCCTGAGCTAAATTAACAGGGAAAATGTGCAATTTCCTAGCAAAAGAGTAAAATATCAAACCTAGTAACACATCTGAAATCTGAAGGAGCTTTATCACCTAAAATCTGATTTTCAGTGTAAATTCTCTTTAAGAATTCAAAAGCACCTCTTTGAAAAAGTTCATTTTGGTGGTTTAAGCCTGACAGGCACATTTGAAACAGCACCACTGCAATTAAAAAGATGCAAAGCACACTTTTTCCATCCTTTTCTCAGCCCTAAATCATCAGCTGCTACTTGCTCAGCTCTCACTTGAATTATTGGACTCTCAGAAATGATATTTCATCAGAAACAATTAACTTTAGAAGAATTGCAGTGGGGAGAAGGAATCCACAGTTCAAATCTTGGTCAGTCTGAAAAGTTTCATAAATGAATTCCGCCCCATGAGTGCAGGAATTATTGAACTCTCCAAAACCCAGCTGAGATGATGATGGTAAATTGTTGGTTTCATTCCATAACTGACTTTTCCCTCTCCCCTGAAATGCTGCAGGTCAGACATTGCCTCCCAATTAATCAACAAATTCCTGGGCACCTGGCTCCCCAATTTCTGAGAGCACCACTCCTGGAATGTGAAATTCCACAAGAACTCTGCTCTGGGAGCTGTTTAATGCAAGATGCCACTTCCTCCTAATCCTGAATTTGGGGGAATTTGGAATTCATAAAATCCCAACCCTTATTTTCAATAATCAACTTATTTTCAATAAACAACTCGTGCTGCTGATAAACAGAATGGATCATAGAAATCTTCTCCATGAAATCCATGTGGCCAGGAAGGAAAAATAAAATTAAACCTCAAGAGATTGAGGCTGACAAGTTTTGTTGACAAATTAGGAGATTTTGGAAAGCACTGTCATGTCTTCCAAGGAATTAAAGATGTCAAGTTTTGGAAAGCTTTTTTTTTTTCCATTCCACAGCCAAAGAAACAACAGAACTCTGGATAAAGAAAAAGGAGCTGACAGATAATCTAATAATGCCTTTATTTCATTTGTTCTGCTTATAAACTCAATTTCTGAATGCACGACAGAACTGCAATTTTCAGAGAAACTTCTCTACTACACCTCAAGAAGGAATTTGGGGTTTTCATCACAGATCCCAAGGCACAACAATTCCTGCAGGCTGAAACACTGCTCAGTGCTGGCATTAAGGGGACAAACACTGACTTCCTTCATGTACAAAACTACACCAAACACAATTCACAAACTCAACCTGAAAACAGAGCGCTCATGCACAAATGTTGTGTGGAAAACCCTTGATATCTTTATCAGAACTGGAAAAAGGGGCCTCAAAAAAGGCTGGAAAGGCAAAAATGTTGTGACCCAATCCATGAAATTATGAAAAAATTATGAAAAACCGTTCAAATTCTCACCCCCTAAACTGAAATTTCAGTTTACCAAATTATTTTGCTCAAAAATATCCATATTTTGCTTCCACTTCTTCTGCACTCTTTAAAAATCTTGTGATTCCAAAGAGAATTTCTTTAATTCATGAAGTGCTAATGATGATTTTCTCATTGTCAATATTGATTCTGTCCCCCAGCTGGGAGTGTAACCAAAATGAACGTTGTGAGAACAGATCCCAAACAATTGTGCCATTTTCCTGCAGCCCCTTCCTCCTCAATCCTTCAGGAAAAAAGCCCCAGAATTCCACCTGGGAGAATCCCAGCTGTGACCCCAGAACTCAAATATTCCAAAGAATTATTTGCAATTATTTCTGGAATTCCAAACAAACGTTTGCTCCCGTGCCAGAGACTGCTGACAGACAGGGAAAGGTTGGGAATTGCTGCATCCCAGAGGTTCCATCCCAAGCAAGGACAAAATTCCAGCTGTGGTCATGTCCAGAATTCACTGTTTGCACATTTGCTACTGGCTGAAGCTTCAGGAAAAGCCAAGGATCAATAAAGGAGAAATAAACCTGGATTGCTGCAGCATTCTTGCAAACCTGGGCCACTCCAAAACTTCTCCAAATCAAACCTTGACAGCTCACCCCAAATTTCTGACTCTGTATCTGAGTCCCTCTCACCCCCAGGCACTGCTGGGTTGTCTCCAGGGCTGAATCTGCTTCCAGGAAATGTTTTCCAGGCTGATTCATGGATCTGCACCTTGAAAAGAAACTCTTCACCCTGCCTGATCCTCTGCTCCTCAATCCATGCTTTGTTTCCAAATAAATCAATTAAAATCTTCCTGCAAATTCAGGGTCTTCAGAAGCAATTCCAAGAAGGAACAATTAGCTCTTAAATCGAGTTAAAACCAGCAAAAATCCTGAAGGTTCCCAATGTTAATTTATTTATCATTGAGCGAAATAAAAGGATATAAAGTGGTTTACATCCCCTAATGAGTTATAATATCAACTGCAGTGAACACAGGGAAGAGACTCAGCAGCCACTGCTCACTGATAAGGGCTGAGGAATTATTATTCCTTCTAAAAGTCTGGATTAGCATAGTGGGATAGTTTATTATAATCAGTAAAAATCCTCCTGATAAAAATGCAATTAGGCTGGCCAAGGGGTTTGTAACTCACAGAAAGAATAAATATATAGATATATATAAATTTAAAAAATAGAATTCTGGCTATTTTAGGGTTTATAGCCAATACCTTGATTATATTTCTTTAGGTTTGTTTGTTTTCCTTAAGGTTTTATGCAAGAGCCACAGCATTTTTGCTAAATCTAGAACAGTCTCCCTGCAATTCATTCCACACCACATTCTCTGCTTTACAACCTCATTTCAAATCATCTCAACTCCCAGCTTTGCATTATTTGACCCCAAACCCACTTGTAAACAAGGAAACAATCAGCAGAAACACAGCTCTGCAATTTGGGGGATGTGGAGCCAAGGAGGCTTTGCCAAATAGCACATTGCAAAGTGGGTGGACAAGTCTGGTTCTCAAATTCAATTAAATCTCTCTGCTGATTAAATTCAATGGTAAAACAAACATTTCAATGATCCACACCTACAAAAATATAGCAAATTCAAACATCCCATCTGGTACAAAACTGCATCTGAGGATTAATTAGCCACATTAATTAGCCAACGTTCAACCCCCAACAAGTTTTGTTCAAGGACACCAGGATAGATTTCAGCTTGTTAATTGAGTGCAATTAATCTACAGTTGCATTTACTACTGTCCCACTCTCATTAAAGACAAAAATATAAATGTTTTTATCTCTATACTTGTTGTCAATGAGCCACAAATGCATATGGAACAGAACCAGATGTTTGTGGTCACCTGTAGCAAAAAAAAAATAGGTCCAGGATAACACCTGAACTCCATTTACCTCTGGATTTCCTCCATTTACATCTGAACACCTCCAGCCTGGCCTTGGACACTTCCAGGGACGCAGGGGTGTCACAGCACATGGCAGAGCATGTCCCATGACACACAGAGTGTCACCACACAGTTCCAGAAGGCCTCAGGTGCCTGCCCATGCAGGGCAACATCAGGAAGCTGCAAGAATCTGCCCTTCCTGTTCTTCAGCCTAACTTTTATACCCTCATGGCTCATGCACTGCTCCTGTGTCCCCTCAGCTCCCTGGTGTCCCCTGTGTCCCCTCAGCTCCCTGGTGTCCCCTCTGTCCCCTGTGTCCCCTCAGCTCCCTGGTGTCCCCTGTGTCCCCTCAGCTCCCTGGTGTCCCCTCTGTCCCCTGTGTCCCCTCAGCTCCCTGGGTGCTCGCCCAGCACACCTGGGCCCTCCATGGCTCGTTGCTGTCAGTGCTGCTCACCTGCTCCTCACAGCTGCACCCACTGGGGACGAGGCTGGGCCAGCCCCACCCCAATCCCCACAAACTTTGTGCCCACACAGGGGCAGCCACAGCTGCTCTGGGAATCTGTGCCAGGGCCTCCCCACCCTCCCAGGGAGGAATTCCTTCCCACTATCCCACCTAGCCCTGCCCTCTGGCAGTGGGAGCCATTCCCTGTGTCCAAAGTCCTTCTCCATCCTTCCTGCAGCTCTTTCAGGTCCTGGAAGGTCACACTGAGGCCACCCCAAAGCTCCTCCTGTGCAGGTGAACACTCCCAGCTGTGGCAGCCTTTCCTCCCAGCAGAGCTGCTCCATCCTCTGCTCCTCCTGGAGCCTCCTCTGGGCTCTCTGCAGCAGCTCCAGGTCCCTCCTGTGCTGGGGCAGCTCTGCAGGTGGGGTCTCACCTGAGGGGCAGAATCAAGGCCAGTCCCCCACCCACCAGCACCCCCAGCTCATGGACTCCCCCAGGCCCAGTTCTCAGCCAGGATCCTGAGGTATTTACTGGATTTATTCCCATTTTTTATCCAAGAGCTGCTCTCCTGCCAGTGCAGCACCATCTTCCCTGACAGCCTTTAATCACAACTTTTTATTACAGCAGCAAACCCAGCATGAGTCTGGTGGCAGTCTGGTGAAAGAGAATCAGTAAATCCCTATCCCCAACTTATGGGAAGCTCTGCCTTCTGTCATGGATGGGGAAGAGAGAAGGACACAGAGCTGGTACAATGGAACAGCCTTTAACTGGAAACAATCAACAAGCGATAAAGGGATTTATGGATGAAAGACAGTGAATTCAGGGAAACATTCTGTCCCTCTGCAACTGGAGTGTCCCCAGTGCCAAATTCAACACATCCAGCCCTATTTTCTCTTGAGTCCCACAGGCCACAGTCTGCTCCAGAACAAAAAGCCCTCAGTGCTCTCCTGGCATTACACCTTTGATAATGTGCAACTTCAGACCAACAGCAACAAATATTTGGGACAAAGATTCCTGCTTTCTTCAAGACTTCTATCTAAATGATGGCCAGACTGGCTGCAGAGTTGTCAGCAAAAATTTGTAACCCAAACCAAAAGATGAAGCACTATCAACAGCCAGGACAGATTTCTGATGGTTGCAGAGATTTAAAAACAAACCAAACCAAGCAGCCCAGGTCTGACAAATTCCTTCAGAAACTCAGAACAGTACAATTTACAGAGGAAAGCATTCACTGAGCATGAATTAATAGAGTCCCAAAGGGGCCCATGGGTTCCTGAAAAGGCTTCTGAAGCCTTTTGTGCACAAACCACAGCAAAAAGTTCAGCTTGTGCACAAGAACTTGAAGATCTCCAAATTAACAACAAAAACATTCAGCCTAGATTTCAAGAATGTTCTTGAAGAAACAATTATTGAGAAAAGAGTATTTAGCAAAAGCCCTGGTGTAAAACTCTGGTCAGCTCCTCTATGATCCAAGTCCTTATTCCATGTTTCTGTTATTACACAACACAGCCATAATTTATCTTTTCAGTCTATGAAGCTCTCAAAAGCAGAGGTAAAAGCAGAAATGGCACCTGCTTAAAAGAAAATTTAAATGCCTGCACACCTTTGTAATGGAGAGTAAAAAGTAGTTATTCAGAGCAGTATGAAGTGTGTTCCAGCTATAAAAATATGAAAAAGGATGAAGAAGTGTTAGAGAAAAGAGTCTTTTGTTAAGCAGATTTCTCTGGCTAGGATCACCTCGATGATAAGATGACAGACACATCAAGATTTAGGTATTTAAAACCACATTAAGGGAGTGAGACACAAAGGGACTGCAGGTCAAGCCTGCTCTTTCAGCAAAGTGCATTAGATTATTCAACAGATTTTCCATCTCCAGCTTCTAACTCCAAAATAAGCAGAGATATTTTTCTAGCAGGATTCTTTAGCAAACAAGCTCATAAAACATAGTCCATTGTACTTCTGGTGAAGAGAAGTAAAATGAGAAGCAATTAGAATGATGATGAACTCATTAAGTCAAAACAGCTATAAATAAAAGCAGAGCAAGTCTCAAAAACCTGTCTGAAAGAGCTGCTGAAGCTTTTCCAGGGGATGGATGAAAGAGTCTGGCTTAAGTCAGGATGAAATGTGGGAAGAGCTGCAAACTGTCCCTGAACCAGCATCTGCTTCTGAGCAACATCACAAAACTGCTACAAAAATCACCTTCAAGGAGAGAAATGAACTCGACCTCCACCAGCAGCCTCTTGCCAGCTGCACAGAGGAGGAACAGCCAGCTCCTGGATTTCAGGGTTTTTGGGGCAGTGGGCAGTGCTGTGTCCTTACCATCGGACTTTATTGCAGGTCTGGGTGGCGCCCAGCGGGGACCCGGCCACCATGGGCACCTGGATGGGGCTGTGCTGCTTGTTCATGACCAGGTCCAGCTTCTCCTCCAGGGATTTGCAGGTGGCCTCCAGGGCCAGGAGCTTGGCCTCGATGCTGTCCAGCCTCAGGCATATGGTCTGGTTGATGGAGTACAGGAACGACTGGGGAGGGAGAAGAACCCGCATTGAGCACTCCGAGTTCATCCCCACTCCTGAGGAAGCTCTGGAGAAACGTGACTGGGAAGCAATCCTAAAGGAACTCACAGCCTGTCTAGTGACAAAATCCACCCCTGATGACATGCAGGAGTGTTTCAGCAGGCTCGGATTCTTCCAGATCTTTATTTGGGAGCCAAAAGCAGCCAAGCCAAAGCCATTTTCACCTAAGCACTTTGTCAGGATGATTTCATCCACTGAAAAATCATTTCTAGTGACTTGCCAAAGCCTTCCAGTCCACATGTGAAAACAAAAGGATTATAAATCTCTGGATGCATCCTCCTGGATAATGTTAGCAAGTTTTTTTCCTGCCTAAACAGACAAATTGCAGTGGAAATTGTATCAACACAAAAAATCTCAGAGACAATTAATGCCACTCACTTCAGCTTCCTGCTGAACAGCAAATCAAGAAAAGCAAATAAATAAAATCTGTTTTGCTAAGCAATCTTTTTGAAAAGAAAACATATTCCACTTGGGTTCTCCTGGGAAAACAGCCCATGAGAGGGAAGAGCTGCTCTCTGTGTGCTTTGCAAACGGCTGCTGTGCCATCTTGTGGCCCTGCAGTCACTGAGCACCCCAAACCCTCCTTCACACAGCTCCAGCCCCTGGGATCACCCCAAAAATACAGAATCACACAGGACAGTGTCTGTGGCACTGAAATACTCATCAGGTACTCACACTCCAGGGCAAAACCCAACCCTAAATCACAGCAGGGTGAGCTCCTGCTGAGCTCCTGAGTCAGAATTAAATGTGAATTATCTATCAGGAAAATGCTGTTAGCTTCAAATAACAGCTTCAAACATGCTGAAAGTATCTACAAATTGTAACACAAATACATCCCCAAGTTCTTCTTTTTGATCAACTTCATTTACTTTACCAAAAAATGTCCCAACACTGATGTTTTGGATCAGTGCAATTCATTCTGGTGCTATTTTACATTGCATCTGAAATTCTTGCTACTAATTCTACATTGGAGAATTAGACAATTATCCAGATTTTTAAATGTATGCCTAAAAATGCACAAGTATCTACCAGAATAATTCCAGTATTAGGTATAAACAGTTTATTTTACATTCTTGTCATAACTTTCCCTAAACTGAATTGGCATTAAAATGAAACCCAGGAAAGGGCAGTAAATAACCTTAATAGAGGGATCCTGGCAGTTGATTTCTATCCTCTGGCGTTTCAGGGCAGGTTCCACATCATCATCTGCCACCTCATGGTTCTCCAACACAACTGCAAAGGAAGAAAAAAAAAACATTGCCAGAGTTCAAAGCCCAAGAGGACAAAGCTCAAATTAAAAATACAGTAAATGGAGAAAACAAAAACATGTCCATTTAATTGAGATATTTACTGTGTTCTTTGACACTTGGTCGGGGTTTCTCTCAAATCTCTGACAGGGGTGTTGGGACCAGGTTTGAGTTCCTCTACCAAGCAACAACTTTTGAAGGACTGGCAGTTCCCAGCTTCTCCTCTAACTCATTTGTGAATAACTGCTTCATTTTGTATCAGAAAAGCAGTTTTTGGCCTGTGTCTCTTATTTCCATTACTGTTCTTACTTGCAATAGTCACAGAGGACCAACATCTCAATATATTTTCACTCAGGAAGTCAATTTCTGAGCAAGTGATATCCAAATATTTGCTTTCAGAAATGTTTTTCAATTTGACTGTCCAAAGAATTTTAATAATGGATGAGACAAAGTGTCATACACATAAACAATCCCTAATGGATGGGGAGCAGTTCCCATTGGAGGAAAAGCCTAAACCATGGAGAAAAACAAGACTGCAGGAATATTTAATTGTTTTGGGGGTTAGTCTACCCCTGCACAAAAAACAAATAGGCAATAAAGCCTTTAAGAGAAAAGTGAAATAAATAAAATAATGTGATCTAAATGGTTTGGAGATACACAAGTGAAGCTCTGGAAAACATGGGATATGGGCTTCAAAAGCACTTTTTGGAATAAAAACCTGGTTGGTATTTTAAAGAAAAGCTCAGCAGTGATTTCCAGTTAATGGGCACTGCTGTAAATCTCTTCCTACCTGGATTATCAGGAGTCAGGTCCTCAACAGCAATCTGAACCACATCTGCCAAATCCTGCTCTGACATCATTCAGAACCAGCAGCAAAACCCCTCAGGCACCACTGCAGCTCCCCAGGGCACAGCTGGCCTGGCATGCACTCCTGCAAAACAGCAGCAAGCACAGGGTTAATATTTGTGAAATGTCTCAGACAGCATCAAGGCCTTCTGCTTTTCATTCTCCTTTTATTAAAGGATTCAGTTCTCAGAGAAATGACCAAAGGGATTGTCCAGTGGCATCCACAGCTCAGCTCCTGCAGCCCCTCCAGAGGAATCTCCCTGCCCCAGGGCTGAGGCAGGAGCTGAAGCTTTCCCTGCACATTCCCAGGGATAAGAACTCCCAGGTTCACACTCACAAAGCTCACAAAGTTCCAGTCCACAAGAACTGCAAATTCTGAATCTTGTCAGGCCTCCTAAACTCAGTGAGAACCAGGAGTTTCCTCACATCTTCTTACAACTCAAGCAAAACTTGACTTTTTTCTTTAAGATGAACTTGCCCAGTTTTTCTACAGCTCAACTCCGATGAAACCTTTTTCAGGATGTGGTCCTGATCTTAAAGTCAAAATATTTCTCAGCCTTGCTCTCCTGGAATTCTCAGTCCAGGTTCTTTATTAGTGTTTTAAGAGAAACCTTCAACATGTAAAATTGAAGTAAAATCACTACAATCTCTCCTAGCTGTGCTTTCTCCCAGTTTACAAAGGGCTGGACAAGGAATACCAAGAGATCAGTGGATTTTTTTTTCCCCCTTTTTAACCTGGAGTAAAAAACGTTGGAGAGATAAATGGAGATTTACTGATGGAAATGATAATTCATCCATTAACACGGACATGGAATCAAATCCAACTACACACAATGATTTTCCTCTTCCACTTGAGCCCAAGAAATCCATCAGGCCAGACTTGGAGAGGATAAATTTTGAGGAGAGCGACACAACCTAGAGAAGGATTCTGAGGAGGCCTCCACATCTCCAAACTGTTTACCCAAAATACCAGCACTGCCAGCACTGAGTCACTTGAAATTCTGCTCATGGTGAAAGACTTTTGGGCCAGCACAGAGCGTGGCAGGAAGCCCAAAAAACCTGGCAGTCCTTCCATGCTTGTGGATGCCATTTTGGCAAGTGAAATTTGCCATTTCTGAGAAGTCCTGGTGCCCGGCCAGGCTGAGCAGAACAAAGCAGCTGTGCTGTTCCATCCTGTCACACATGGCCAGCACCAGGAGAGGGGACACATCCACCACCCCAAGCACTCAAAAAGGCCAAGTTAGAACAAATCAGAACTGTTAAAAAGCATATTATTTACAGGATTCACTGTAATTCGCTTCGTTATTACAGGGCTCATTGATGCTGCACATGTTGCATTGAAACCACTCATAGCAATAAATTTCTCCTCTGAAGGAATTGCAATAATTGTATTGCAATTAAATGTAATAAATGTATAAATCCACTTTAATACTTCATATATTTAGCACAAAATATCCTGAGTTTGAAGGGACCCACATGGATCATCCAACTCCTGGCCCTGCACAGACAATTCAAGATACAACCACGTGCCTTCAAAATTAAATTTAAAAATCACTAAATTCAACCTTTCTTCAAATGATTTCCTGTTTCCAGCACCCATTGTCCACCTCTCACAGGACACAGGCTGAAAGTGAAGAGGGAGAAAGTTCACTTCAGGAATACCCAAATATTCTGTCCCAGAGCCTAGAAACAAGGCACTGGCACAACAGCAACACACACAGAGAAACGTGTGCTCATAACATCAATATTTATTTCCATTTAAACAAATTTTATCCCAATCTCATTAAATCAGACAGCTTGGAAGAAATCAGCCACAATTCTGCCTTTTCAAAGCCAGGACAAAATTCCCTTCTGCTGCCATCCTGGATCAAAATATAAAGGGAAAAACAAATAAATTTGTTATGAATCCTGGGGATTAGGAAAGCAATGCCCAAGGTTAGGATTGGGAATCCTGATGAGGAAAGCAACAGCCACTGCAGTTCTCACACCTTGAATAAAGAGTCCCTCTCCCAAATTCACCATTTCCATTTTTAACAGTAAATTTTACTGGTGGGCTGACCTTGCTTTCAGAACCAAGGGGAAAAGCCTGATAAAATTCAACAGGATGAGAGTTAGAGGAGTTTATCAGCTTCAAAAAGCTTCAGTCAACAAATTCAGAGTAACTTTGCCATTATGGTTTCCATGTACTTAACTCAGTGAAGTATTTACCAGCGTTTCCTCACGTAAAACACTCATTTTCTTGAAATTTCCTCTATATTCCCCCTTTTTTCCACCTCCTGTCTGAAACTCTAGTCCCCATTAAATCTAAATTAAGTGTATGTACATTGGCATCGAGCCACGACTGCTGAACTATTCCCAGGAACAAATTTTAAGTTATAAAAAAGAAATATTAGCAGAAAGCCAGGAAGCTGGGGATTAACCACAGCAGGGCCAAGGAACTCCTCCTGCCCAAGCAGCATGTGGAAGTTGGATCAACACAGGACTATTTTAGGGTCACTTTGCCCCTGTCTGGGGCAGGGGATGGGGAGGAAGGTTCTACCAGGCAAGTGGAAAATATTCCATTACAGGAGTTCCTGGCCAGCCAGGCTCACACCAATTCCAGCCCAGTGCTTTTGGTGGATCTACTTTTGGATTCTCCCAGAGAATTCCAGGGGCTCCTCCAACTCTGAAAGTGAGGAACAGGTTATGGTGTGTCCTGGAGGGATTTCCTCTCCCGTCCACTCCCAATTCCCTCCAAAAGGGCCAGGCTGGATCCATGAGGTTCCACAGGGCCCTTGGGTCACAACAACCCCTGGAGCTGCAGGCTGGAAAGCTGGGAAAGGACTGGGGAGGCTGGGGACCGTGGCTGAACGGGAGCCCAGGCTGGGCAAGAGGCCACTGGCACCTGGCATGGCCACAGCCCCAGGGCAGGGACTGTCCCCTGTGCTGGGCACTGCTGAGGCCACACCTGCGGTTCTGCTCAGGTTTGGAGAATCCTCCAAGA